>WNWK01018166.1:0-40629 GCA_009830355.1 Cherax destructor | reverse complement strand
CCACAAGACTACTCAACTAGGAGCTGGTGCACAGGCCACAAGACTACTCAACTAGGAGCTGGTGCACAGGCCACAAGACTACTCAACTAGGAGCTGGTGCACAGGCCACAAGACTACTCAACTAGGAGCTGGTGCACAGGCCACAAGCTCAATAGAGCTGGTGCAGGCACAAGACTACTCAACAGGACTGTGCACAGGCAAAGATACTAACTGGGCGGTGCACAGGCCACAAGCTACTCAACAGAGCTGGTGCAGGCAGACTCTCAACAGGAGCTGTGACAGGCACAAGACTACCAATAGAGCTGGTGCACAGGCACAAGACTACCAACTAGGAGCTGGCACAGGCCAAGACTCTCAACAGGAGCTGGTGCAGGCCACAAGACTACTCAACAGGAGCTGGTAGCACAGTGGCCACAAACTACTCAACAGGAGCTGGCACAGGCACAAGACTACTCAACTAGGAGCTGGTGCACAGCCACAAGATACTCAACTAGGAGCTGGTGCACAGCACAAGACTACTCAACTAGGAGCTGTGCAAGCCACAAGACTACTCAACTAGGAGCTGGTGCACAGGCCACAAGACTACTCAACTAGGAGCTGGTGCACAGGCCACAAGACTCTCAACTAGACGGTGCAAGGCCACAGACTACTCAACTAGGAGCTGGTGCACAGGCCACAAGACTACTAACTAGAGCTGGTGCACAGGCACAAGACTACTCAACTAGGAGCTGGTGCACAGGCCACAAGACTACTCAACTAGAGCTGGTGCAAGACAAGACTACTCAACTAGGAGCTGGTGCACAGGCACAAGACTACTAACTAGGAGCTGGTGACAGCACAAGACTACTAACTAGGAGCTGGTGCACAGGCCAAAGACTACTAACAGAGCTGGTGCACAGGCCACAAGACCTAACTAGAGCTGTGCAAGCCAAGACTATCAACTAGGAGCTGGTGCACAGGCCACAAGACTACTCAACAGGAGCTGGTGCACAGGCCACAAGACTACTCAACTAGGAGCTGTGCACAGCAAGACATAACGAGCTGTGCACAGGCACACACTAACTAGAGCTGGGCACAGCCACAAGACTACTAACTAGAGCTGTACGGCAAGATACTCACAGAGTGCAGCACAAGCTACTAACTAGAGGTGCACACAAGACTCTCAACAGTGCGAATACTCAACAGAGCTGCACACAAGACTATAACTAGGAGCTGGTGCACAGCACAAGGCGTGCAGCAGACTCCAATGAGCTGGTACGGCCAACACTAACAGGCTGTGCAAGCACAAGACCAACTAGAGCTGGTCACAGGCACAAACTACAACTAGGAGCTGTGCACGGCAAGATCAACAGAGCGGTGCAAGCCACAAATCTAACTGAGCTGCACAGGCACAACTACTAATAGAGCTGCAACCACAGACTACTCAACTAGGAGCTGTGCAACAGACTACTAACGAGCTGGTGCACAGCACAAGATACTCAACTAGAGGGCAACACAAGACTACTCAACTAGGAGCTGGTGACAGGCCACAAACTACTCAACTAGGAGCTGTGCACAGGCCACAAGACTACTCAACTAGAGCTGGTGCACAGCCACAAGACTACTCAACTAGAGCTGGTGCACACCACAAGCTACTCAATTAGGAGCTGATGCACAGGCCACAAGACTACTCAACTAGGAGCTGGTGCACAGGCCACAAGACTACTCAATTAGGAGCTGGTGCACAGGCCACAAGACTACTCAACTAGGAGCTGGTGCACAGGCCACAAGACTACTCAACTAGGAGCTGATGCACAGGCCACAAGGAGAATGAAAGGAGAAGAAGAGAAAATATGATTAAGAGTGAATGTAGGGAGAAGATGAAGGAAAAGTGAAGTAGAAGGAAAAGTTGATTTGAGAAGGAAAAGTGAAATAGAAGGAAAAGTTGATATGAGAAGGAAAAGTGAAGTAGAAGGAAAAGTTGATATGAGAAGGAAAAGTGAAGTAGAAGGATAAGTTGATATGAGAAGGAAAAGTTATTATAGGAAGGAAAAGTGAATGTGGGAAAGGAATTTGTGTCACAGTTTCAGTGTTAAAATGTACTGTAACTTGTACATTGTGAGTTTGTGATAATATAAACTCTATATGTGTGTATATGTTATATTGTATTGTGTATGACATTTGAAGTTAGTACGAAATATATGAAAGTGACAATAAGATGGTTGAAAGTCAGTCACAAAAGTCTTGAAGTTAGGTTCAGTTCTTTGAATTCATGGAAATGTTAAATAAATAAAAAATGGTTTTATGATACGGATTAGTATCATAGTATATTTACTTCCCTCAAGGGAGGGTTCTTGATGCTGATGAAGGGCTTTGGATCCATGGAAGTGGATGTGTTCTACCCCTTCTTTGGATCGGAGGTAATTGCATCCCATTCTCCAGGCACTGACCACCTTGTTTGGGTTCAGCACTTGACTTTAAATAAATAAACAAGATAATTTTACTATATTATGAAATTTCTTCAATGTCTTTGAAAGAATATAATTTAAAGTTTCATTTGCAATATTTGTTAATTAGTGCTAAGGGGCCGCTTCATAAGGCAGTACCCAGTGCAGAGCACATTCCTGGAAGTAGAATGCCGCTTCATAAGCCAGTACCCAGTGCAGAGCACATTCCTGGAAGTAGAAAGCCGCTTCATTAGGCAGTACCCAGTGCAGAGCACATTCCTGGAAGTAGAAAGCCGCTTCATAAGGCAGTACCCAGTGCAGAGCACATTCCTGGAAGTAGAAAGCCGCTTCATAAGGCAGTACCCAGTGCAGAGCACATTCCTGGAAGTAGAAAGTCGCTTCATAAGGCAGTACCCAGTGCAGAGCACATTCCTGGAAGTAGAAAGCCGCTTCATAAGACAGTACCCAGTGCAGAGCACATTCCTGGAAGTAGAAAGCCGCTTCATAAGGCAGTACCCAGTGCAGAGCACATTCCTGGAAGTAGAAAGCCGCTTCATAAGACAGTACCCAGTGCAGAGCACATTCCTGGAAGTAGAAAGCCGCTTCATAAGGCAGTACCCAGTGCAGAGCACATTCCTGGAAGTAGAAAGCCGCTTCATAAGGCAGTACCCAGTGCAGAGCACATTCCTGGAAGTAGAAAGCCGCTTCATAAGGCAGTACCCAGTGCAGAGCACATTCCTGGAAGTAGAAAGCCGCTTCATAAGGCAGTACCCAGTGCAGAGCACATTCCTGGAAGTAGAAAGCCGCTTCATAAGGCAGTACCCAGTGCAGAGCACATTCCTGGAAGTAGAAAGCCGCTTCATAAGGCAGTACCCAGTGCAGAGCACATTCCTGGAAGTAGAAAGCCGCTTCATAAGACAGTACCCAGTGCAGAGCACATTCCTGGAAGTAGAAAGCCGCTTCATAAGGCAGTACCCAGTGCAGAGCACATTCCTGGAAGTAGAAAGCCGCTTCATAAGGCAGTACCCAGTGCAGAGCACATTCCTGGAAGTAGAAAGCCGCTTCATAAGACAGTACCCAGTGCAGAGCACATTCCTGGAAGTAGAAAGCCGCTTCATAAGGCAGTACCCAGTGCAGAGCACATTCCTGGAAGTAGAAAGCCGCTTCATAAGGCAGTACCCAGTGCAGAGCACATTCCTGGAAGTAGAAAGCCGCTTCATAAGGCAGTACCCAGTGCAGAGCACATTCCTGGAAGTAGAAAGCCGCTTCATAAGGCAGTACCCAGTGCAGAGCACATTCCTGGAAGTAGAAAGCCGCTTCATAAGGCAGTACCCAGTGCAGAGCACATTCCTGGAAGTAGAAAGCCGCTTCATAAGGCAGTACCCAGTGCAGAGCACATTCCTGGAAGTAGAAAGCCGCTTCATAAGGCAGTACCCAGTGCAGAGCACATTCCTGGAAGTAGAAAGCCGCTTCATAAGCCAGTACCCAGTGCAGAGCACATTCCTGGAAGTAGAAAGCCGCTGCATAAGGCAGTACCCAGTGCGGAGCACATTCCTGGAAGTAGAAAGCCGCTTCATAAGGCAGTACCCAGTGCGGAGCACATTCCTGGAAGTAGAAAGCCGCTTCATAAGGCAGTACCCAGTGCAGAGCACATTCCTGGAAGTAGAAAGCCGCTTCATAAGGCAGTACCCAGTGCAGAGCACATTCCTGGAAGTAGAAAGCCGCTTCATAAGGCAGTACCAGTGCAGAGCACATTCCTGGAAGTAGAAAGCCGCTTCATAAGGCAGTACCCAGTGCAGAGCACATTCCTGGAAGTAGAAAGCCGCTTCATAAGGCAGTACCCAGTGCAGAGCACATTCCTGGAAGTAGAAAGCCGCTTCATAAGCCAGTACCCAGTGCAGAGCACATTCCTGGAAGTAGAAAGCCGCTTCATAAGGCAGTACCCAGTGCGGAGCACATTCCTGGAAGTAGAAAGCCGCTTCATAAGGCAGTACCCAGTGCGGAGCACATTCCTGGAAGTAGAAAGCCGCTTCATAAGGCAGTACCCAGTGCAGAGCACATTCCTGGAAGTAGAAAGCCGCTTCATAAGGCAGTACCCAGTGCGGAGCACATTCCTGGAAGTAGAAAGCCGCTTCATAAGGCAGTACCCAGTGCAGAGCACATTCCTGGAAGTAGAAAGCCGCTTCATAAGACAGTACCCAGTGCAGAGCACATTCCTGGAAGTAGAAAGCCGCTTCATAAGACAGTACCCAGTGCAGAGCACATTCCTGGAGGTAGAAAGCTACATAAACTAATTTAATTGTCCTCCTATTTAGATGCCAGTCTCGCGAACAGTACAACCATTAATGTATCCACAGAAACAAGTGGATTTAAAGGTGATGTGGCTGAAGAAAGGAGTACAGTTGGGTTACAGTTTGTGCCTCTGATGGAATATAATACAGTAAGTATTAGTTCCGGATTCTTCGTATTAGAAAATTTGGCAACAACTCTGAAAACATCTGGGAAATTTTGCAACCCTTCGATATAGTATGTTCCTAGGGGTGGGAGCAGGGGGCCGAGGAAACAAATGAAAACATAAATAAAAAAAATGTGGGGGAAGGGGGGCAGAGCCCTTTTCAAAAAATAGGGGAGATGGAGCCCCCCACTTAAAATTGTGGAGGGGGTGGAGCCCCGCTAAAAAAAAAAAATGATCACTGAGAGATTCCCTACTACATACTAATATATAAATATCATTTACCAAACTGCGGCAGGCCAGTGTTCGACCCCATGAACATTGTCCCACCTATATATATATATATATATATATATATATATATATATATATATATATATATATATATATATATATATATATATATATATATATATATATATAGTATATGTATGTATATACATACATACATATATATATATATGTATGTATATACATACATACATACATACATACATATATATATATATATATATATATATATATATATATATATATATATATATATATATATATATATATATAAAATATGCAAGACAACAACTATGAAAATAATATAGAAATCAAGCGCTTTCGTGACTACTCACATTATCATAGTTCCTTGATAATGTGAGTAGTCACGAAAGCGCTTGGAATTTCTATATTTTTTCATAGTGGTTGTCTAGCATATTTTTATATCACCTGTTTACTGTGATCTTTTTGCATATGTATATATGCATCTGCCAGGTGTGCCATAGGGAATGTACACTCAATCCCTCTACTGGCAACATCCGTGCACACAATGGATGTCTTGACTCCAGGAGGGCTCCAAATGGGAACAGCCAACAGGACCTCACAGCAGACAGAGCTGATAGCTACCCTGATTTCACCTCTACAGAGGACCTAAAAGCTGCAATCAAATTAACATCCACCAGGACACTGACACACATCCCCAAAGCAGCTCGCTATTAAGCTGCTAGCAAATTCGCTGACCTCTTGAAAAAAGTCAACGATGCTCCTACAAACAACGGATCCTGGCACAACCTACTGCTATTTGGCAATGCTTGTTTGGCTGTCCCAACAAGGAGGGACAAGTCACTAGCAACATCTGTTATCAGGGCAATAAATGCATTCACTAGAGATGACAACCTCGTCCGTCTTCCCTCCAGGGCGTCTAACACCCGTCAGGCAAATGTCAACAACAGGACACCTGACGCCTCAAAAATCAGGGCCCAAATTAGCAGAAAAATAGAAGAGGGTAATACTATTGGAGCACTGAGGCTCATAACCAGTGAGGATACCATCGTTCCTAAGGATGTCATTACAGCACAAGCCCTGAAGGACAAACATCCACCCAGGGCTCCCAGTACCAACATTAACCCCCTTGACATTGCAGCAGGTGAAGAACTTTTAACCTTACAGGACGCCGATGTGTATAAAGCTGCTATGTCATTTCCACAGGGTTCAACAGGAGGTTTCACCTGTTTAAGGCCACAACACTTAAAACAAATGCTCAATCCAGGTCTTGGTGAGGTTTCTGAGAGGTTGCTGTCTGAACTCACCAAATTTTCCAATGGGTGCCTGGCTGGCAGTGTCCCAGAGGCCATTAGACCCCTTTTTTTTGGTGCCTCACTGTGTGCCCTCCGGAAAAAGGATGGAAGAATCAGACCCATTGCAGTGGGCAACACCCTTCGGCGCCTAGTTGCCAAGGCTGCAGTACGAATGGTGAGTCAAGAGGCTGCCTCAATGTTGAAACCAACTCAGCTCGGTTTTGGTGTTCAACAAGGCTGTGAAGCAGCTGCCCATGCAGCACGAGTATACATCAACAACATGTCCAATGAAAAAGGCTTGATCAAATTGGACTTTGCCAATGCTTTCAACTCAGTCAGAAGGGATGCTGCTCTCCAAGCAGTTTCTAGACACTTCCCTTCCCTCTATCCCTTCATAGAATCGTGTTATAGTGTGGCTTCTAAACTATTGTTTGGGGACCATGAAATTGACTCTTGTGAGGGTGTGCAACAGGGAGACCCTCTCGCCCCGTTACTATTCTGTCTAGTCATCAAAGAAGTCACAGAAGCTCTGTCCAGTGAGCTCAATATCTGGTTCTTGGATGATGGCACCCTAGCTGGCACTACAGAATCTCTCCTAGATGACATCAGAAAAATTAAAGATATGGTAGAGAGCCTGGGCCTATCTTTAAACCCCACCAAATGTGAAAAAGTTTCCACCAATCCACAGATGATCCAGAACATTAGGCTGTTTTACCAGGGGCACGAGCCATTGATCCAACCAACAGCACTCTCCTTGGTGCTCCTCTTGGGCCCAATGCCATCGATCTGGTCCTGAAGAAAAAAAATCTCAGACCTCAGGACGATGGAAGGTAGGATGAAAGACATCGATACACATGATGCCTTCTACCTACTCACAAGGTGCCTCTCAATCCCAAAACTTACATACTTCCTGAGATGCTCCCCAGCCTTCAGCAGTCCGAAACTCAAGGAATATGACTCTCTCCTCAAGACCATGCTAGAGAGTGTATTGAATCTTTCTCTCGAAGATGGACAGTGGTTGCAAGCCTCACTTCCAGTCAGGCTTGGAGGGCTGGGAGTACGCAAATCCTCCCAGATTGCCCTACCAGCTTTCTTATCCTCTTCCATAGCATCAAATGAGCTAATAAAACAAATTCTTCCAGATAACCTCAGTGATTCAGCAGGAATACAGGACCCTAGCTACACCAGTGCCATCACTGAATGGGAGACTCTTGCTGCTCCAACACCAAAGCCTAGTGAAGAACTGACCTACAAACAGTCAAGCTGGGACGGCCCCATCACTGTAAAGATACTTGCCAATATGCTTAGGGCTGTAACATCAGACAGGGAGACTGCTCGTCTCCTAGCTGTGAGTGCAACTCACTCTGGGGACTTCCTCCAAACAGTTCCCATTTCGGCAGTGGGAACACGCCTCGACCCTAAGACCCTTCGTATTGCAATGGTTCTGCGTCTTGCTGCCCCTATTCACACGGAATATACGTGTATTTGCTGCGATGTGCAGGGCGACCAATATGGTCTACATGGTCTTAACTGTTCCAAAACCAAGTGCTGTCATGCAAGACACAATGAAGTCAATGACATCATAGCATTAGAAATCTTCCTTACGAAGAAAGATTGAAGACCCTTAAATTACATTCACTTGTAAGACGTAGAATGAGGGGAGACAGGATCGAGGTATACAAGTGGAAAATGGGTATTAACAAAGGGGATATAAATAAGGTCTTGAGGATATAAAAATGAAAAAATGAAAAAAAATATTTATTGAAGAGTTAACATCACGAGCATAGCATAGCTCCCGGAAACACAAACAGGTAAACACACACACACCATTTCACGCAACACAACCCCTGACAAGGAGAAAAAACGTATCCTGCAACACTTGGATCCTCGCTTCCCGTCATACCGCCTGAGGCGACCTTTGCTGCTTGTTCCCTCGGGTACAAACACGAACACAATTACGCTTCGCCAGTAAATCAATAATACAAGTTTTAATGTTATTCATGAACTCTGTAATGGATGATGGTAGGGTCAGAATTTGGCGTAAACTTTTGGGGTGTGGTAGAACTGGAGAGTCGCAGCACGAAGGTGCAGCTAACAAATCTGCAGCAGCTGTGTGATGCCGTCATGTCAACATGGACCAGAATCACTAAAAAAAAAATTCAAACACATTGTTGAATCCATGTCAAGAAGAATTCAGGCTGTTCTGGGGGCAAGGGAAGCTTTATCTAGTACTAGAAGGATGTACCTAATAAAGTGACCACTGAGTGTATATACTAAATGCAGAGGTTACTCAATTGATGTGCGCCTCAGGCGATATACTCGGTGGTATGCTCCCCTGTACATCACATGTACTAGTGCACTACACATCTAGCAGCCCAACACTATATATCTACCACAATTACACATCTACCAACACTACACTAGATATCTACCATCACTAGATATCTACCAGCACTTGAGCAGGCTTCTGGGATGAAGTTTTTTCGTTACCCGGGGGACCACTGTATTAAACTGTTAAAAATTACAATATAATGATATTAAATTGTAACAAGTGTTTAGGAGGATGGTAATATAAAATTGAGATTATCTTAAGGATAATAACATTGAGCATTTTTGAAAGTAATTTACTTTGCATTTGGCGGGGTTAACTTCGAGAAGCCAGTTGCTGGACCAGGTGTCCAGCCTGTCCAGGTCTCTTTCAAGTCCTGCCTGATCCTCATCTGATTTTATTCTCCTCATTAACTTCACATCATCTGCGAACAGGGACACTTTTGAGCCTATCCCTTCCATCATGTCATTCACATATACCAAAAATAGCACTGGTCCTAGGACTGACCCCTGTGGGACCCCGCTCGTCACAGGCGTCCACTGTGATACCTCATCACGTACCATGACTCATTGTTGCCTCCCTGTCGGGTATTCTCTGATCACTATACTGCACGAATATGACAGCATCCTGAGGCAGATCTTTACTAAAGTACTTAACCTTACTCTAGAAGATGGGCATTGGGACCAAGCTACACTTCCAGTCAGACTTGGAGGCATTGGTGTCTGCAAGTCATCACAGATTGCGTTACCTTGCTACAGCTGGATGCCCAGCCGAGAGAGAGCCTCGATCACTAGCAGCCAACAACGCCAACAACCCAGCAAACCGCCCCGACGGGATCACCATCTATCCTTGGAAGAATGGCAAGCTCTTAGCATGGGATTATACCTGTGTGTCGACACTGGCTGACACCTACATCCATCACAGTGTTGGGCGACAGGGAGGAGCTGCTGACCACAGGGAGGAGTACAAGATCGGCAAGTACAGGGACATAAGCCAACAGTATCAATTTGTCCCAGTGGGATCAGAGACCTTGGGATCATGGGGAAAAAATGCAACACGTTTCCTTAAAGAACTGGGTTCCAGACTCATCGATACCACCAGGGACCCAAGGGCAGCCACTTTCATGTTCCAACGCCTCAGCATGGCCATCCAGAGGGGAAATGCATGCTGCGTACTGGGCTCACGTCCGGCTTCGGAGGAGCTGGAAGAGATTCATAATCTTTGATATATTGTACCAATGTATTCATGTTCATGTTTTGTGTTTTTTGTCAATGTATTCTGTATATTAATAAAGCACTCATTCAATATATATAGGGAGTGGTAGGAGAAGAAAATATTCTAACAGCTAAGGGGAGAACCTCGAGTTTTCCCTGAGGTACGTTTATTGTCTTCTCTGAGGATGAGGGTCCCCAGCAAGTTCTAGAGGTGGTACCTCAATATACTATAAAATATATATATAATATATATATATATATATATATATATATATATATATATATATATACATATGCAAAAAGATCACAGTAAACAGGTGATATTAAAATATGCAAGAAAACCACTATGAAAAATAGAGAAATTCCAAGCCTTTCGTGACTACTCACATTATCAAGGAACTATGATAATGTGAGTAGTCACAAGCACAATTCTCTATTCTTCCATAGTGGTTGTCTTCATATATATATATAATATATATATATTATATATATTATATATATATATATATATATATATATATATATATATATATATATATATATATATATATATATATATATATATTGGAAGAATGGAAAGCTCTTAGCATGGGATTATACCTGTGTGTCGACACTGGCTGACACCTACATCCATCACAGTGTCGGGCGACAGGGAGGAGCTGCTGACCACAGAGAGGAGTACAAGATCAGCAAGCACAGGGACATAAGCCAACAGTATCAATTTGTCCCAGTGGGATCAGAGACCTTGGGAGAGTGGGGAAAAAATGCAACACGTTTCCTTAAGGAACTGGGTTCCAGACTCATCGACACCACCAGGGACCCAAGGGCAGCCACGTTCATGTTCCAGCGTCTCAGCGTGGCCATCCAGAGGGGAAACGCATGCTGCATACTTGGCTCGCGTCCGGCAACGGGGGAGCTGGAGGAGATTCATAATCTTTGATATATTGTACCATTTTATTCATGTTCATGTTTTCCATTGATGTATTCTGTCTATTAATAAAGCATTCCATCAATATATATATATATATATATATATATATATATATATATATATGTCGTGCCGATTAGGTAAAACTGGTCAATTAAGAACTCATCTAAAATTAAGTCCTTTCTAAAATTTTCTCTTATACGTTTAAGATATACTTTTCATTTATGTTAATGTAAGAATTTATAATTTTCTACCAAGAGAAACTTTGAACCTACCTAACCTTATTACAACAACCGCAATTTAATTTAGCCTAACCCAACTAAATATATTTTAGATACGTTAACATTAATTTAATAATAAACAAACACAATTAAATATATTTTTCGTTATGTTCAGAATGATTTTGGCGAAATTATTGCATACAATTTTCACTTGTCTTATGGCAATGAGCGTTGCTATTTAACAAATCAAGTTTACTAATCGGCACGACATATATATATATATATATATATATATATATATATATGTCTTCGATTAGGTAAAACTGTCAATACAAAACTCATCTAAAATTAAGTCATTTCTAAATTTTCTTATACGTTTAAAGATATATATTTTTCATTTATGTTTTTGTAAGAATTTATAATTTTGTACCAAGAGAAACTTTGAAAACCTACCTAACCTTATCACAACAAGCGCAATTTAATTTAGCCTAACCCAACTAAATATATTTTAGATACGTTAACAATAATTTAATAATACACAAACACAGTGAAATATATTTTTTTCGTTAGGTTCAAAATGATTTTTGCGAAATTATTGCATACACAAATTTTCACTTGTCTTATATGGCAAGAAGAGCGTTGCAATTTAAGCGATTTTTTTGCGATTTTGGCTTAAATAGCAACGCTATTCTTGCCATATAAGACAAGCGAAAATTTGTGTATGCAATAATTTCGCAAAAATCATTCTGAACCTAAAGAAAAAAATATAGTTAATTGTGTTTGTTTATTATTAAATTATTGTTAACGTATCTAAAATATATTTAGTTGGGTTAAGCTAAATTAATTTGCGCTTGTTGTAATAAGGTTAGGTAGGTTTTCAAAGTTTCTCATGGTACAAAATTATAAATTTTTACATTAACATAAACGAAAAAAAAATATCTTTAAACGTATAGGAGAAAATTTTAGAAAGGACTTAATTTTGCTAATTGACCAGTTTTACCTAATCGGCACGACATATATATGTCGTGCCGATTAGGTAAAACTTGCGATTTTGGCTTAAATAGCAACGCTCACCTTGCCATATAAGACAAGTGAAAATTTGTGTATGCAATATTTTCGCCCAAATCATTCTGAACATAACGAAAAAAATATATTTCATTGTGTTTGTGTATTATTAAATTAATGTTAACGTATCTATAATATATTTAGTTGGGTTAGACTAAATTAAATTTCGCTTGTTGTAATAAGGTTAGGTAGGTTTTAAAAGTTTCTCTTGGTACAAAATTATAAATTCTTACATTAACATAAATGAAAAATATATATCTTTAAACGTAGAAGAGAAAATTTTAGAAAAGACTTAATTTTAGATGAGTTCTTGCTAACTGACCAGTTTTACCTAATCGGCACGACATATATATATATATATATATATATATATATATATATATATATATATATATATATATATATATATATATATATATATATATATATATATGTCGTGCCGATTAGGTAAAACTTGCGATTTTGGCTTAAATAGCAACGCTCACCTTGCCATATAAGACAAGTGAAAATTTGTGTATGCAATAATTTCGCCAAAATCATTCTGAACATAACGAAAAAATATGTTTCATTGTGTTTGTTTATTATTAAATTAATGTTAACGTATCTAAAATATATATAGTTGGGTTAGGCTAAATTAAATTGCACTTGTTGTAATAAGGTTAGGTAGGTTTTCAAAGTTTCTCTTGGTACAAAATTATAAATTCTTACATTAACATAAATGAAAAAATATATCTTTAAACGTAAAGAGAAAATTTTAGAAAGGACTTAATTTTAGATGAGTTCTTGCTAATTGACCAGTTTTACCTAATCGGCACGACATATATATATATATATATATATATATATATATATATATATATATATATATATATATATATATATATATATATATATATATATATATATATATATATATATATATTTTGTATATATATATATATATATATATATGTATAATATATATATATATATATATATATATATATATATATATATATATATATATATATATATATATATATATATATATATATATATATATATATATATATATATATATATATATATAATATAATATATATATATATGGCGTGCCGAATAGGTAAACATAATTTACGATTTTGACCTAAATAGCAACGCTCTTCTTGCCAAATAAGGCAAGCGAATCTGTAAATTATTAACTCGAGGATTGCCTCGGAGGCCTAAGGAAGGAGCTTGGGCCAAGATGTTTGTTGTGACCCCTGAAAGAGACACAATATATATTCTGCCTGTATTACCTTTTCATATAATTTTATATTACCTATGTGTTCATTAATATCTAAAATGAAAATATCTTTCTCTACATTATTTTTGTACTTTATTAGTCAAATAATAATAATAATTGTACTCGGTCTTGGAGAGTTTTGATTGTCTGTCAGCTCTTGTTAACTTTTTTTTTTTTTTTTTTTTAAAACATATTATACACAATTACATATTCCAAAGGACATCATTACATACATTAATGACATCTTTAATTCAATAATTAGAAAACACTTCCCTACATGTAAACAAATTGTAATAATTATAATAAACAGAACAAGGCCATCATGCTAAAAAACATATTATAACGTATTATAACAAAATGCAATATTACACATTATTTAGTCTCAAAAAAATTAAGTACAAATAAAGTTTCTCTACACGAAATATAGGTGAACTACCTATATATGTTAACAAACCAAGGGCAGAACCACCATTAACAAACCAAGGGCAGAACCACCATTAACAAACCAAGGGCAGAACACCATTAACAAATCAAGGGCAGAACCACCATTAACAAACCAAGGGCAGAACCATAATTAACAAACCATGGGCAGAACCACCATTAATAAACCAAGGGCAGAACCACCATTAACAAACCAAGGGCAGAACCACCATTAACAAACCAAGGGCAGAACCACCATTAACAAACCCCTCCTATACTCTTCAAAGAAACACCCTCACAAACAATTAATATAAATTAATATGCTCACGAGAAACATAGATCGAACCCACGACAATTAATACAAAACAATTTGTTAAAGAACTCTCCACATTAAGTTCAAAAATTACACCTACAAAATTCTGTATTGATCATGACCTTTTTCTACCATTCCACACTCAACTCATAAACCTATGAACTTTGTTTTGTATTTGTTATTATAAAAACATATTATATACAATGACATATTCCGATGGATATCATTACATTCATGAACGACAACTTAATGTACAATAATTAAAAACTTCCATACATGTGAACAATATAACAAAAATTGTAATAATTATAATAAACAGAACAAGACCATTCTACCATAATACGTCTTATAACAAGATGCAATTACACAAAGGTCAATTACAAATTAATTACAAATAAATTTACTCTACTCAATGTATAGGTGAACTTCCTATATCTGTAAACAATCCTAGGATAGAACCACCATAATCTCCTATAACAACCCACCCTAATAAAAAACCCTCCTAAACTCTAATAAGAAACACCCTTGCAAACAATAATATAATATCAATATTCTCACGAAATACATGGATCGAACCCATGACAATGCATGATAATTGATACAAAACTATTATTAACTAACTCTCTCCATTAAGTTTAATATTACATTTCCAAAATTTATGTATTAATCATGTCCTTTTACTACCATTCCACACTCCTCTCAAAAACCTATGAACACGATACCCTACCCCATTTCCAGAGAAGACATTGGTATGTAATGGATTCAACGTACACTACTATAAAACAAAGAGGAAGTTTTAAACAAAAACTGTAATCATTATCCTCTGGTCAAACCACCTCTAACATACCCCACTTGAGTCCCAAAACCCTTCTAAAAGTCACCACATCCAATCAATCATCATCCATGAGAAACTTTTATTAGTCTTTAAAAGTCATCTATAAATTGTCACCCGTCACTCCTTCCCTCAAAACTGTATCCAACCAAACCTCAAGCATTCCCTCGTTATCATCCACAACAAACCTCAAGCATTCCCTCGTTATCATCCACAACAAACCTCAAGCATTCCCTAGTTATCATCCACAACAAACCTCAAGCATTCCCTCGTTATCATCCACAACAAAAGTCTCAACTTGAAGGAGAACAGCCCCGTTTCATCTACGCACATCAACTTAAGTCCACCAGCTGCCTAACTGTAAAATCCCTGTAACTACCAGGAAAACACCTACCCCATGCCATTCCATATAACAACCTATTCCTACACTTAGTTCTGTACATATTCGCCGCAATAGCATTCAGTCTCTCCCCGGCATCCCCCTCATTCCCCACGATACATATACAAAATCTACCGCCAAATACAGTAAAGCCCTCCTAACTTCCTTCTGCACTCCACCTATATCCATACCTATAAACCTCAAAGGGTGTAGCCCTCCCCCTCCCATCATTCTAAGTAAATGTTTCATCCATTCCCTAATAATTCCCAATTGCTC
The DNA here is from genome assembly GCA_009830355.1 of Cherax destructor. Classification (NCBI taxonomy): domain Eukaryota; kingdom Metazoa; phylum Arthropoda; class Malacostraca; order Decapoda; family Parastacidae; genus Cherax; species Cherax destructor. Next base: position 24,942 of record WNWK01018166.1, on the reverse strand, counting down.
ACAAAAATAAACCCCATGATAAGCAGTATCTTCTTCCCCACACATTACACAACAAGCATCCCTAGTTAATCCCATTTTATATAAAACCGCCTTAGAGGCCAAAACCCCATGCAAAAAACGAAACATAACTTCTCTCACCCTTGGCTTTATGTTCAGATCTTTTAACCCACCCCAGATACTTTTCCAATCATACACTGGAAAAGTAGCGATTCCCTCGACTACTTCCCTTACCTTCCCTGCTTTTTCCAAACGTCGGACTAGAATATTCCCCGGATTTCTGGCACACATAAGAATTCTCAACATATCTTCACAATGTACCACTCCACCATGCACGTAAATGTCTCATGACATCACCAACCCGTCTGCCCCTCACCCCAACCCCCGTTGTCAAAAACCAACATTTGACATACATACTCATAAATCTCACCTCTAAGTTGATTAACCCCAGTCCCCCATTACCCACCTCTTTCATCACCAATTCCGTACTCAGCCAATGTTTCCCATATCCCCAGACAAACCTCATAACTTTCCTCGCAAATGCCACAAAATCCGCCCTTAAAATTGGATAAATCCCAGCCACATACCATATTTTACTATATAATAGCGTGTTCACCGCTATTACTCGCTGATGTATGGTCCCATCACCCCTACTCCATCCACTCATTCTACTTAAAGTACCTTTTAAAACATTCCTTGCATTAACTAGTCTTGCCTCTCCAAAATTATATTTAAACACAATTCCACAAACCTTCAAACTATCAACTACTTTCCAACCACACCTATACATCCCTATACCTCCTCCTCCCCACGTTCCAATCTCAAGCAATTTTGATTTATCCTTATTAATGCTTAAACCTGTCGCCATGCCAAATATTCCCAAACACTCATTCACTCGTGTTAACACTTCCTCATTCGTAACCAAAACAGTTGTATCATCTACATATCCAACTATCCCTTCATCACCATCCGTACCTTCCTTAAGATGCTTCACACCAGTACTAACTAAACAATACAACGGATTCTGTAGACAAGCAAAAAGAATTTGCGACAAGGGGCACCCCTGTCGCAGTCCCTTCCCCATGCATACGGCTCTACTAATCATACCATTTATTTGCACTCTCACTCTAGCATCTCTATACAATAATTCTGCCCATCTCACTATTTCATCCCCAAAACCTTACTTCCTCATAATTTTCCATAACATTTCCCGATCTACACTATCATACGCCGCCTTCCAATCCACAGCCAAAACACCCCCCTCCCTCGCATTCATCAATAAATTTTCGAATACTCGTCAAACCTTTTGTAACACTTCTCCCCGGAATACCATATTGTCCTTGCTCTATCACCCTCTCTAACACACTTTTTATCCTATTCCCCAATACCTTAGCAAACAATTTATAATCCGGACACATCATCGACAATGCTCTATAATTCCTAAGAGTATCATCCAGACCAGATTTTCGTATCAACACTACCACTCCCGTTCTTTGCGACTCTCCCATGCATTCAGTCTCTTTCATCTCATTCAACAATCTCACTACACATTCCTTTAATGCATCCCAATTTGCAACATAAAAGTCACTCGGCAAGCCCTCCACCCCAGGCGACTTACGCAGACTCATGTTATTCAGAGCAACCCACACCTCATCCTCACTTATAACACCTTCCATCTCCATCCTATCATCTTTATTCAATATTGTTTCTACACTACTCAAAATCTGTTCACTCGCAGTTTTAACACTCATCCTATTTCCACTCAGATCTTTCCTAAAATCCCCGTACCATGCACTCGCATATAAATTCATGGCGTCAGTCGTACGCATAACGTGACCCTTGTGATACACACCCATTGTCTCATGCACCTCTAATTTATTTATCAACATGTTTTGTCTACTTTTCCTATATTTTCGCAATACACACATAGAGGGCTTATCCCCCCACAACACCTCCTCTATGCCCCCACGCACACGAATCGCATCAAAACGTTCATTATGAATCATCTGCAATCTATCTTTGATATTCCACATTTCCACTACTTGCCTATCCATTCTTCCATAACAACACTCAGCCAATTGTCCTTCCAAATAATTCTGGAGCCCATACTTCCATTGCGCCTCTTCTCTACCTTTCATCCTATAAAATTTCTGAATAGCTGGCTTCGCTACACTGCGTATCTTTTCATGCACACCTCAATCCACTTCCTTCTTACCTCCGCCATAGCTCCATTAACATTTAACGTGATGCTCCTGAAAACATTAGAGGTGGTTTTCCTTTGGATCTACTAACTCTTTTTCTTTCCATTCCCAAACTACCTTGTCCATTACTACCGTTCCTATCCATATTCTTCACTTCTTGTACATCACCACCCCTTTTCTTATTTTTCAAAGGCCTTTGCGGTACATCAACAGTCACTTTTTTACCATGGCCATGGTTCGTTTCCTTGAATCAATATGAATTTCCATATCCGTTTCCCTATCCTCATTATGAACAATAATTTGCACTTCTTGCACTTCCAATCCTCCATCATCAGGACTATTCCATTTCCTCCACTACACTCAAAATCTTTTCAGCTTTTTCCACAGAGCAAATTTCATTTGTCCTTTGTGAACTATCCAATAATCCACTCACCAACTCCGGTATCACCTCACTCATACCCAAATCTAGTTCTGCTTCCTCTGCAAATGTTTCCATTGCAACCTGTGTGTTCACCGGAAGCGTTTTACACGTTTCCATCGACTCTGTTACTATGTCACTCCATCTTGCAGTTGCGACCACGCCCACACCTCCCTGAGATTCATGCAATTCTCCATGTCCATCCTTACTCGTACGCTCCTCATCCGGACGCCGTCCTTGCCGTTTATTACATGCAGCAGCCATATGCTCATACGAGTCACATATATGACATGTTCGTTGTTGACCAGCATATGTAACATATACTTTTGTTCTGAAGTCTGGTAACACTACATATGAAGGTATTGCCCTTCGTAATGTCATTTTAAGACTATATGATCCCTCAGGCACGCCTGCATATAAACCATCAGTCCAACGACCCATTACAGCCGCATGTATTACTCCATATTGCTTGAAAGCATCCTTTACATCCATTTCCTGTGCTTCAAACGGTAAATTTCTGACCTTTATCCATGTGTATTGTTTGGAAACATCTTTTAACTTCACTTCCACTGTAGCATTTACTTGCAAACACTTATCGACGAGTGCTTCATAAACTTGGGTTGTTGTCAATTTGATGAAAATTCTTGCACTTCCATTGAGCGCAACACCATAAATATCATCATTTGCTATGCCATATTTGTCTCGAATGATAGCTGAAAGCAATACATTAGCATTTGATGGATAAATGGCTCCATTTATGGGTTCCACACAAACAGTATTCACTCTTCTCCGAAACTGTGTCATCATCTTGCTGTGAAAACACCAACTGCCACAGCACAACAAGTGAGTAGCCAGGAGCACCTGCCACAGTCAAGGCTGAGCAGCGAATGTTCTTGTTACCTACCAGCCTACTCGTTAGGCAGCTTTGTGTAGGTGCTGTCACTGGAGTATCTGCCACTAGTCACATGATCTCACCTGATATTGGAAAAACAGCCCTTGCTTTACCCTCTCTTGATATCTGCTTTTCGTTCAAGAAGTATCTCTCTTGTCTCTCTGGCTTTTGTTCGTGATTTAGACTTTGTTTTTGGTAGTGTTTTGGCTTTGGAGCCGAAACATACTTCTTGTAACTCTGTTCACAGAGCAGTTCAGACTTAAGTGATATTTGACGCTTTGCAGAGGTTGTTTCGTGGAGACACTCGGTTCAACCTGGTCCCAAGTTAAACTTCAGACTTACATTAATTCTGGCATCTACTTACTGCCATAATCGGGAATTTAGTTATACTAAACTCAGTTTCAGTATTAAGGGAGTTTTAAACCTTTTATGGAGGATCTTCCAAAGGTCCCCAGATAAGGTCATTGTTTTATCTCTGTTTCTGGCCTGACGTTGTGCTGTTCACTGCTGCTTCATACATTATTGGTTTGGCGAATGGTTCGTCATATTGTTCATTGTCTTGTTGGTCGAGAAATTTTATTATTTGTGGACTTGCTGTCTGTTACTGTATAAGTCTAAGTCGAGTTTTACCGAGACATTAGGAGCACTTTGACCACATGCACACATTCTCATATACACTTGTATTATTTATATTCTTGATAATATCACATCATATCAACGTACCAGACGGTACTTAAGAGTCGTACAGTTATTATATGTGCCCTTAGCATTACACGATTACATGTACAAATTAACATTGAGAAAAATGTATACAAAGTTATATTCCAATAGATGCGTAGGAGTTAATCTCCTTAATAATTACAATTATAATAACTTAGTTTATGACCACCTAGACAACTTTATAATTAAATGATCTCACATTTTATTTAGTTGGTTTACGTTCATCCAGTTGTAATCCCAAAGTGCTATTGAAATTTCTTTTAATTTTAATGAATAACTGGATTAGAACTTTCTCTGACAAACTGTTACAAAGCCTATATGCTGGAGGGGGATCAATAAGTTCAACTTCTTGTGTTCCCTGCAGATGTCTACATGCTGGAGGGGGATCAGTAAGTTTACCTTCTAGTGTTCCCTGCAGATGTCTACATGCTGGAGGGGGATCAGTAAGTTCACCTTCTAGTGTTCCCTGCAGATGTCTACATGCTGGAGGGGGATCAGTAAGTTTACCTTCTAGTGTTCCCTGCAGATGTCTACATGCTGGAGGGGGATCAGTAAGTTTACCTTCTAGTGTTCCCTGCAGATGTCTACATGCTGGAGGGGGGATCAGTAAGTTCACCTTCTAGTGTTCCCTGCAGATGTCTACATGCTGGAGGGTGATCAATAAGTTCACCTTCTAGTGTTCCCTGCAGATGTCTACATGCTGGAGGGGGATCAGTAAGTTCACCTTCTAGTGTTCCCTGCAGATGTCTACATGCTGGAGGGGGATCAGTAAGTTTACCTTCTAGTGTTCCCTGCAGATGTCTACATGCTGGAGGGGGATCAGTAAGTTTACCTTCTAGTGTTCCCTGCAGATGTCTACATGCTGGAGGGGGATCAGTAAGTTTACCTTCTAGTGTTCCCTGCAGATGTCTACATGCTGGAGGGGGATCAATAAGTTCACCTTCTAGTGTTCCCTGCAGATGTCTACATGCTGGAGGGGGATCAGTAAGTTTACCTTCTAGTGTTCCCTGCAGATGTCTACATGCTGGAGGGGATCAATAAGTTCACCTTCTAGTGTTCCCTGCAGATGTCTACATGCTGGAGGGGATCAATAAGTTCACCTTCTAGTGTTCCCTGCAGATGTCTACATGCTGGAGGGGATCAGTAAGTTTACCTTCTAGTGTTCCCTGCAGATGTCTACATGCTGGAGGGGATCAGTAAGTTTACCTTCTAGTGTTCCCTGCAGATGTCTACATTCTGGAGGGGATCAGTAAGTTTACCTTCTAGTGTTCCCTGCAGATGTCTACATGCTGGAGGGGGATCAGTAAGTTTACCTTCTAGTGTTCCCTGCAGATGTCTACATGCTGGAGGGGGATCAATAAGTTCACCTTCTAGTGTTCCCTGCAGATGTCTACATGCTGGAGGGGGATCAGTAAGTTTACCTTCTAGTGTTCCCTGCAGATGTCTGCATGCTGGAGGGGGATCAATAAGTTCACCTTCTAGTGTTCCCTGCAGATGTCTACATGCTGGAGGGGGATCAATAAGTTCACCTTCTAGTGTTCCCTGCAGATGTCTACATGCTGGAGGGGGATCAATAAGTTCACCTTCTAGTGTTCCCTGCAGATGTCTACATGCTGGAGGGGGATCAATAAGTTCACCTTCTAGTGTTCCCTGCAGATGTCTACATGCTGGAGGGGGATCAGTAAGTTTACCTTCAAGTGTTCCCTGCAGATGTCTACATGCTGGAGGGGGATCAATAAGTTCACCTTCTAGTGTTCCCTGCAGATGTTTACATGCTGGAGGGGGATCAATAAGTTCACCTTCTAGTGTTCCCTGCAGATGTCTATACTTTATTGAAATTATCGTATTTTATAACCTCCCGTTTGAATACCAGCCTTCCCGAGCAGTTTATATATTAATGAAACCAAGATATAAGTGTTTTTGAATAATTTATCAAACTGCGGCATGGCCGGAGATCGATGCTGCAACACGTCGTCCCGCCCAGTGGGAAGCACAACAACGTGACGCTCTAACCACTGGACCAACAATCCTACAAATAACATGCACCTAGCAGAACTGGGAATGATTCATGGTACAAGGATAAATGTGGCCATGGTAAACTCGGAGCTAATTTAACCCTTGTCGGTTTAGCGCATTTTTTTAAATAATAACCAGAGTTAATTTTAACTTACTCCCGTTTGAATACCAACCTTCACGAAGTCTATGTATTAATGAAACCAGGAAAAAATGAGGTTTTCTAGGATTGGTGGTCCAGTGGTTAAGCATCTTGATCCATGCCTTGCTTCCCACGGCGTGGGACAAGGTAGCGCAGGATCGATCCCTGGCCATATACATCGGCCATCTCCCACCAAGGCAGTGTAGCCCAAGAAAGAAAAACTTTTATCATCATTCACTCCGTCACTGTCTTGCCAGAGGCGCGCTTCACTACAGTTATAAAACTGCTACTTTAATACCCCTCCTTCAGAATGCAGACAATGTACTTCTCATCCCCAGGACTCAAGTCCGGCCTGACGGTTTCCCGGAATTCCTTCATAAATGTTACCTTCCTCACACTCCAACATCATGTTAAGTACTAAAACCCATTTGCTCCTATCACACACGCTCACGCATGCTTGTTGGAAGTCTAAGCGCCTCACACACAAAACCACGTTTACCCCTTCTCTCCAACCTTTCCTAGGCCGACCACTACCCCGACTACTACAGATTTATGTACTCTCGAAATCATTCTATTTCCTTCCACCCTCTCTTCATGTCCTAACCACCTCAATTTTAACACCTCAACCCTCTGGATAAAAGTTTTGGTAATTCTGCACCTCATCCTAATTTCCAAAGAACAAATTCTTTTCATTATATTCACACCACACATTGCCCTCAGACATGACATCTCCACTGCCTGCAGCCTTGTCCCTGTTGCAACATTCACCACCCATGTTTCACATCTATATAAGAGCGTTGGTATAACTATACTCTCATACATTCTCCTTTTTGCTTCCATGGACAAGGTTCTTTGTCTCCACAGACTCCTAAGTGCATCACTCACCTTTTTCCACTCATCAATTCTATGATTAACCTCATCATTCATAGACACAGCTGCTGACACGTCCACTCCTAAATACCTGAATACATTCACCTCCTCCATACTCTCTCCCTCCAATCTGATATCTAGTCTTACGTCACCTAATTTTTTTGTTATCCTCATCAACTTACTCTTTCTTATATTCACTTTTAATTTTCTTCTTTTACATACCCTACCAAACGTATCCACTAACCTCTGCAACTTCTCTTCAGAATCTTCCAAAAGCACAGTGTCATCAGCAAAGAGCAACTGTGACAATTCTCACTTTGTGTTAGACTCTTTATCTTTTAACCCCACACCTCTTGCCAAGACCCCGAGCATTCAGTTCTCTTACAACTCCATTTTATAAATATATTGAAAAACCATGGTGACGTCACACATCCTTGTCGAAGGCCTTCTTTTACTGGGAAATAATCTCCCTCTCTCCTACATACTCTAACCTGAGCCTCACTATCCTCATAAAAACTCTTCACTGCTCTCAGTAACCTACCTCCTATTCCATACATTTGCAACATCTGCCACATTGCCTCCCTATCCACCATGTCATATGCCTTTTCCAAATCCATTAATGCCACATAAACTTCTTTACCCTTATCTAAATACTGTTCACATATATGTTTCACTGTAAACACTTGTTCTACACACTCCCTATATTTCCTGAAGCCTCCTTGTTCATCTGCTATCCTGCTCTCCTTCTTACTCTTAATTCTTTCAAAAATAACTCTACCATACACTTTACCAGGTATACTCATCAAACTTATTCCCCTATAATTTTTGCACTCTCTCTTTTTTGTCCCCTTTACCTTTATACAAAGGAACTATGCATGCTCTCTGCCAGTCCCTAGGTACCTTACACTCTCCTATACATTTATTAAATAATAGCACCAACCACTCCAAAACTATTTCCGAACCTGCTTTTAACATTTCTGTCTTTATCCCATCAATCCAAGCTGCCTTAACCCCTTTCATTCTACCCACTGCCTCACGAACTTCCCTCACACTCACAACTGGCTCATCCTCACCCCTACAAGATATTATTCCTCCTTGCTATATACACGAAATCACAGCTTCCCTATCTTCATCAACAATTAACAATTTCTCAAAATGTTCCCTATACCTCTAACTCTCCATTTAATAACTCTCCTCTCCTACTTTTAACTGTCAGATCCTTTCGTTCCCTAGGCTTCCTCAACTTTTTTATCTCGTTCCAAAGCTTTTTTTTATTTTTAACAAAATTTGTTGATAATATCTCATCCACTCTCTCATTTGCTCTCCTTTTTACATTGCTTCACCTCTCTCTTTTTCTGTCCATATATTCTTCCCTCCTTGCATCACTTCTACTTTGTAAAAACTTCTTATATGCTAACGTTTTCTCCCTTACAACTCTTTTTAAATCATCATTCCACTAATCGCTCTTCTTCCCTCCCACACCCACTTTCCTGTAACCACAAACTTCTGCTGAACACTCTAACATTACATTCTTTAACCTACCTCATACATCTTCGACCCCATTGCCTACACTCTCACTAGCCTATCTGTCCTCCAATAGTTGTTTATGTGCTACACTAACTGCCTCCTCCTTTATATATATCTTTATTTACTACAAGTACAAGGTATACAGGCGTAGCTGACATCAATGGCATACTGCTTTACAGATAGCCGCTTGTTATGCAGAGCATTTCGGGCAAATTAGGTCAGTTTTGTTCCAGGATGCGACCCACACCAGTCGACTAACACCCAGGTACCCATAATGCTGATTAGTGAACATAGACAACCGGTGTAAGGAAACGCGTCCGATGTTTGCACCCTTTCACCGGGAATCGAAACCGGACCCTCGCCGTGTGAAGCGAGAGCGTTTTCCACCAGGCTACGGGGCACCTCTCTCTTGCTTGCTGCTTTTATTTTCTTTGTATCCCATCTACCTTTTACTCTCACTGTAGCTACAACTAAAATGTGATCTGATATATCTGTGGCCCCTCTATAAACATGTACATCCTGAAGTCTACTCTACAGTCTTTTATCTACCAATACGTAGTCCAAAAAACCACTGTCATTACGCCCTACATCATATCTTGTATACTTATTTATCCTCTTTTTCTTAAAATATGTTACCTATAACCAAACCCTTTCTGTTCAAAGATCAATCAAAGGGCTCCCATTATCATTTACACCTGTCACCCCAAACTTACCTACCACACCCTGTCTAAATGTTTCTCCTACTTCAGCATTTAGGTCCCCAACCACAATTATTCTCACTTGCTTCGAAAGTTCCTACACACTCGCTTATCATCTAACAAAATCTCTCTCTCTCTCTCTTTCCTCTACACTCCTCTTTCTCCAGGTGCATACACGCTTATTATGACCCACTTTTCTTCTCCTTTCATAACTGATCCTTCACCAATATTGCTACCCCTTCCTTAGCTCTAACTCTCTCAGATACTCCTGACTTAATCCCATTTATTTCTCCCCACTGAAACTCGCCTACCCCCTTCAGCTTTTTCACCTAGAGCTAGGACATCCAACTTCTTTTCATTCATAACATTAGCAATCATCTCTTATCATCCGCACTACATCCACGCACATTCAAGCATCCCAGTTTTATAAAGATTTTTTTTTTTTTTTTTAATATTTTCTACAGGAGAAGGGATTTCTAGCCCATTTCTCCCGGCATTTTAGTCGCCTCATACGACACACATGGCTTTTGTAGAAAAGATTCTTTTCCACTTCTTCATGGAGAATAGAGGAAATAAAGAAGTACAAGACCTATTAAGAAAAAGAAGAAAAACCTAGATGTGTGTATGTATATATATATATATGCATGTGTTTAGTGTGACCTAAGTGTAAGTAGAAGTTATCCAGCGCGTTTATGAGACAAAAAAAAAAGAACACCCGCAATCCTACTATCATGAAAAACACTTACACTTACAGGATTGGGTGGGCCTGTGGGTAAAGGCGTCATGTGATTCTCTCTCACAATGATGGACCAGTACAACATGGGTTCGAAACCTAGTTAGTGCAGTGTTGTTATTGATCAAGACCACTCGTTCATGGTTACAATAATATATAAATACTGTTTGTAGGCAAGTACACCAAACAGGGATGAGAATGAAATTAGCTTGAAATCTCCCACTTTTCTGTATGTCCTCGGACCAATGGTAACACACATAGCTCTGCTGTGTACTTGGTTCTTGTAGGATTGGGTGGTCCTGTGGGTAAAGGCGTCATTTGGTTCTCGCTGACAATGACGGGCCAGTACAACATGGGTTCGAACCCTGGCTAGCGCAGTGTTGTTATTGATCAACACCACTTGTTCGTGGTTACAATAATATATAAATACAGCTCGTAGGCAAGTACACCAAACAGGGATGAGAATGAAATTAGCTTGAAAGCGCCAACACCTCCGTATGTGCTCGGACCAAGGTAAAACACAGCTCTGTGCTGGGTGCTTGGTTCTTGTAGGATTTGGTGGTCCTGTGGGTATAGGCATCATGTGGTTCTCGCTCACAATGAAGGGCCAGTACATGGGTTCGAACCCTGGCTAGCGTAGTGTTGTTATTGATCAATACCACTCGTTCGTGGTTACAATAATATATATATTCACTTCATGTATATCAATGTATTTTAATATACAGTCTAGACGACACTAGATGACAGAACGTCCAGAATGGACGTGGAAGTGTTAGTTGGCCATGACAGTTCTGTCTGAGAAGCCAGACTTATTTACAGGAAAGCATAGTTGGAAGCAAAACTTGCATGCAAATTACAAGATGACATGAAATAGTTAAATTGATCAGAAAATGTAACAATCTAGACTGCAAAGTCATAGAGGCAGGATACATATATAACTTCAACAATTATATGAGAGGGCTCACGCAGGAAGAAGAGTGGGAACCCAGTTGAAATGCAGCTACCTCTACCCCAGTCCCACCCTGGGGTCGACAGAACACCAGACGATGCCATATTGTCTGTTCCCTCAGGTAGAGACACAGAGTGGACAAAAAAAATATGTAGAATATACATAGAACAAATAACAAGAGTATGCTGCCACCACCTGCTCTTTTAATAGTGGAAGGGATAAAAGAAACGATAGTCACAGGAGAAGGGGGGAAAACACGGAGTTTGGGTTAGAGCAGGAGAAAACCCAATGAGAAATAATACAGGTTAGTTATAACAAGATAGGGGTCCTGATAAGTACTGGCTCTTAGGGTAGCATGGCCTGAAAACATGAGCAGTAGACACCTTATCAGGGGCTTGACTCTCCCAAGGAAATGATGTAATCAACATATGTTATTCAATTTTACTTCAGACTAATGGACCTTATATACATGGCTCAAAGGGGGGAGTAAAAAATACCCAGATAAAACCACTTACACATTACAAGGGTCTCTGAAACTGTTGGCACCAAAGGAAAAAAAAATTCTAGCAACAAATACTTAATTAGTATAACAGGACTGGCTTACTGATGTCAAAAACACCTCCCCACGTAGTTCCCAAGAAACTCCATTGCTTTACCATACTGAGATTTAATTGCATTGATACATTCCTTCTTTGGGATGCTCCTCAGACCTTCCAAATCCCAGATTACAAGCCTGGTCTGAGCCTCCAGGGCTAGGATGTTCAAGGTCTCTCCAGCACTATCCTCTCCTCAGTATCTCTGGTGGATCTCTCCTGGGGTGCCTGGTTTGGCCAACCCATAAACTTCTACTTTGGAGGCATCTCTTTGGGGGGTGCCTGGTTGCTGATAATCCCTATAAAATATTTTTCATGTTTAGTCACAAAATACACAAGCAAGAACTTCTACAAACAAAATAAAGATCTTGCCAAAAAAAATATAAGGAACATAATTAACAAATTATCAAAAATAAAAAAAATGGCATATAAAAAATAATTCCTTATAAACTCAAGATTTTATATAAAAATAAGACAGCTGAGATACATTAAACAAACAGTATAACTTAGCACAATTATAAGACACAAAAGAATGAACATATATATATGAATTAAGACAGGAAAATAAAATAGTGGTACAAGATAGCAAAAACACAGGTAAGCTACATGTGACAGGCAAATTATAGGAAATAAACATAGTTAAACATAAGTAGTAGATATTTAATAAAAGAGTATTAGCAAAATGATAGGTTAGGAAAGTTATAGGTTAGAAATAATAAGTATGTATTGGGGTAGATCACAGGTTAAGAAAAGATTTACATGTTGAATTATCACTATTCTTACAATGGACTCTAATCATACAATATACAGGTATCATTTAAGCTATCATAATAAGGCAAGTTATAAGTCATACACAGTTAATAGCCCTTTCTTAGTGATACAAGATATGCTTGCTGGAAGCTTGTTCCTCCCTTCAGTGGCTATAGCACAAAAAGACTGCATTTTATCAATACTTGAGCTTCTCTACTTATCTCCCTCAACATAGATTATGAACTCACTTGTTAGCAGCATAATCAATATGAGAAGTTGAAAAAGGTGTGAGAGTGATTATAGGAACCCTTCCTCGTGTTCCCTCCCTTGTTTTGAATAGAACTCCCTCTCATGTACACAAACTCTTTACAAATTTCTACAAAAAGAGCTCAACTGGCCTGTATAAACCTTATTTCTACTCACAAAAATTATTAAAATGAATACTAATACATACTACTAAAAAAATAATCAGACACAAAAAAATGAATGTTATACACTATATTACAGATTAACAATAATTCTAGAGAAAAAATATTGGAACCCACAATAACAGAGCAGCAGGCTGCGAGGATGTTCACATTTCTAATACATTTATTGAGTTAATTTACAGCTATTCCAGTAAAGAATATTTTCAAAACATGTACAGATGCAACAGCAATAATAATAATAATGATAATAAATAAACATTTAACTTGTTCTGCATTACATTCCAATACAACAATTTTGGTAGATGACATTACTTATCATATGTTTTAATTTAATTAAATTGCATTTATCTCTTTCACCTGACTTACAGAACTATGCACATAGTAAATAGGTAAGGATATAGACAAGAAATACAAGTGAGGACAGTCATGAAATTTTTACAACTAATATTTATCACACCTTACATAAATAATGCTTGAGGGGCTGATTTGCTTCATTACACAGTAGCATACAGCGGAGAGATGCAGACAAGAGCAGACATGCAGACAAGAGCAGACATGCAGACCAATGTAGCCACAAAAACTGGTATATAAGTTGGACATTAGGGGCCCATTCACAACATGTGTGCATTTTTTTATTTGTTGACCGTTCATTTTTGGCGTATTATTAGAAGCATATATCGACCATGCTTTGATGAAGTTTCAATACAATCGGCCAAAAAGCAAATGAAAAAGGCAAAATTTACTAAAAATTACATTTGGCAAGATGCTACTAGGAAGTGGTACTTGGAAAAGTGGTTTTGACACTTTCTGCTGACAGAACACTTCTAATTCCATCGTTTCCAATATACCAATCCTGTAATAAAGCTTATCTTCATTCTAAAAAACAATACAGTTTATAGGTTGTTGGACATTTAGCAAGATATCGGCCTTTTTACCCCACACAAATTTAAAAATATTTGGGATACTTCAAAAAGGAACATTGGGTCTTGTAAAACAATCATTCTTCTAAAAAAACCATACCACGGGTGGAGTTCGAACCCGCGGTCAGAGAGTCTCAGAACTCTAGACCGTCGCGTAAGCCACTAGGCCAGCTAGCTTACGCGACGGTCTAGAGTTCTGAGACTCTCTGACCGCGGGTTCGAACCCCACCCGTGGTATGGTTTGTTTGGAATCGTGTCATTACGATTTCGTGAGTCATGTGGACGGCTTTGAGGGGGACTTGAGCTAGAGTTCGTCACGGCCATGCTAGCGGGAGATTCGTCTGTAAAAACTTGCATTTGTGGACACAGTGGTGCCTATGCTAACCTTCCTATGGTGTAGAAATATACCTAGTTGGATGAATCTTATAAAGCTAGCTGGCCTAGTGGCTTACGCGACGGTCTAGAGTTCTGAGACTCTCTGACCGCGGGTTCGAACCCCACCCGTGGTATGGTTTGTTTGCAATCGTGTCATTACGATTTCGTGAATCATTCTTCTATGTTTGTTGTGAAAATCACGTCAATTTGTTTATTAATAATGATGGTGCTTCATTAAATAGGTAAATAACTTACTTCCAAGATAATGGCTGAAACGCGCGGCTGCCCAAGTACTCGGGGAAATTTGTTTTCCCGAAAAAATCCTTGTTTTTCCCACTGTTTTCATTAACTATAAATGTCTATTACAGTTTACCCTCGGCTAGATCCGTTTTCTCTTATAATAGTGACGAGAGATTGAGAAAAATAAGCCTTATGGTCGGTGGCGACCCTTCCACTACCTGGCCATAGACCGTCATATTATGCCACATAGTATTTATTCTGTTGTATTTTTTATGTTTCTATGCTATTAATACTCACCTTATGTCATAATAGATCAATTGTGATAAGTAAATAAGCATTATTATTGATATTAACGTAAGAATAGGTGGCCCGGTGGTCTGGTAGCTAGAGCTCTCGCTTCACACACGGAGGGCCCGGGTTCGATTCCCGGCGGGTGGAAACATTTCGACGTGTTTCCTTAAACCTGTTGTCATGTTCACCTAGCAGCAAATAGGTACCTAGGTGTTAGTCGACTGGTGTGGGTCGCATCCTGGGGGACAAGATTGAGGACCCCAATGGAAATAAGATAGACAGTCCTCGATGACGCACTGACTTTCTTGGGTTATCCTGGGTGGCTAACCCTCCGGGGTTAAAAATCCGAAGAAATCTTAACTTAATAAATAAAATTTTTGGCTGCTGTGTCTTGGCCGCCACAACGTAATTTATACTTTGTCAGCACTTCTTCCCAGAGAAGGCTCCTGATTGGTTCTCAGACCATATTAGCCCCTCCCACTCTTCTATGATCTCAAATGGTGAATTATTATTATATTAGAAAGAGAAATATAAGAAATTGTAAAAAAAACGAAAAAAAAAAAAAAAATCTTGCTATGTCAGCGCGCATGCTACAACAGGCGCCGTCACCATACATGTTATAAATGACTATAATTCCTTGTAGGAACATCATATAAGGATGATAATTATACCAGGATGTTGCCAGAAACATCAGCTATTTTTCGGTAAGAAAAAATCAATTTTCGTATTTATTATTTTTTTTTACTCGGCGCGCTCCACGTCAGGGGCGCCTTAGTATCCTAAGAGGCACTAGAGTGTCCGTGGAAGAATTGGACCGTGCGCTAGTGAGAACTGGATAATGCCTTCCATAGCACTGTTCTGCCTTCTAGGAAGCAATAAATAGTGCCTCAGGAAGCACTGTTCAGTGCCATAAACATTGTCAGTGAATGCACTGGAGAGTGTCCCAAAAACCACTGAAAGTGTCCCAGGAAAGAATGAACAGTATCCTAATGATCACCGGATAGTGACCCAGGAAACACTGGACAGTATTCTAATGATCACCGGATAGTGACCCAGGAAACACTGGACAGTATCCTAATGATCACCGGACAGTGACCCAGGAAGCACTGGAAAGTATCCTAATGATCACCGGACAGTGACCCAAGAAGCATGGACAGTATCCTAATGATCACCGGACAGTGACCCAGGAAATACTGGACAGTATCTTAATGATCACTGGACAGTGACCCAGGAAACACTGGACAGTATCCTAATGATCACTGGACAGTGACCCAGGAAACACTGGACAGTATCCTAATGATCACCGGACAGTGACCCAGGAAACACTGGACAGTATCCTAATGATCACTGGACAGTGACCCAGGAAACACTGGACAGTATTCTAATGATCACCGGATAGTGACCCAGGAAACACTGGACAGTATCCTAATGATCACTGGACAGTGACCCAGGAAACACTGGACAGTATCCTAATGATCACCGGACAGTGACCCAGGAAACACTGGACAGTATCCTAATGATCACTGGACAGTGACCCAGGAAACACTGGACAGTATTCTAATGATCACCGGATAGTGACCCAGGAAACACTGGACAGTATTCTAATGATCACCGGATAGTGACCCAGGAAACACTGGAAAGTATCCTAATGATCACCGGACAGTGACCCAGGAAGCATGGACAGTATCCTAATGATCACCGGACAGTGACCCAGGAAACACTGGACAGTATCCTAATGATCACCGGACAGTGACCCAGGAAACACTGGACAGTATCCTAATGATTACCGGACAGTGACCCAGGAAACACTGGACAGTATCCTAATGATCACTGGACAGTGACTCAGGAAACACTGGACAGTATCCTAATGATCACCGGACAGTGACCCAGGAAACACTGGACAGTATCCTAATGATCACTGGACAGTGACCTAGGAAACACTGGACAGTATCCTAATGATCACCGGACAGTGACCCAGGAAACACTGGACAGTATTCTAATGATCACCGGACAGTGACCCAGGAAACACTGGAAAGTATCCTAATGATCACCGGACAGTGACCCAGGAAGCACTGGAACAGTATCCTAATGATCACCGGACAGTGACCCAGGAAGCATGGACAGTATCCTAATGATCACCGGACAGTGACCCAGGAAACACTGGACAGTATCCTAATGATCACCGGACAGTGACCCAGGAAACACTGGAAAGATTTAATGATCACCGGATAGTGACCCAGGAACACTGACTATCAAGATACGGATAGTGACCCGAGCACTGAGTTCTAATGATCACCGGACAGTGACCCAGGAAACACTGGAAAGTATCCTAATGATCACGGACAGTGACCTAGGAACACTGGACAGTATCCTAATGATCACCGGACAGTGACCCAGGAAGCATGGACAGTATCCTAATGATCACCGGACAGTGACCCAGGAAGCACTGAACAGTATCCTAATGATCACCGGACAGTGACCCAGGAAGCATGGACAGTATCCTAATGATCACCGGACAGTGACCCAGGAAACACTGGACAGAATTCTAATGATCACCGGATAGTGACCCAGGAAACACTGGACAGTATCCTAATGATCACCGGACAGTGACCCAGGAAACACTGGAAAGTATCCTAATGATCACCGGACAGTGACCCAGGAAGCATGGACAGTATCCTAATGATCACTGGACAGTGACCCAGGAACACTGAACAGTATTCTAATGATCACCGGACAGTGACCCAGGAAACACTAGGACAGTATCCTAATGATCACCGGACAGTGACCCAGGAAGCACTGGAAAGTATCCTAATGATCACCGGACAGTGACCCAGGAAGCACTGGACAGTATCCTAATGATCACTGGACAGTGACCCAGGAAGCACTGAACAGTATCCTAATGATCACCGGACAGTGACCCAGGAAGCACTGGACAGTATCCTAATGATCACTGGACAGTGACCCAGGAAACACTGGACAGTATCCTAATGATCACCGGACAGTGACCCAGGAAACACTGGACAGTATCCTAATGATCACCGGACAGTGACCCAGGAAGCACTAGATAGTATCCTAATGATCACCGGACAGTGACCCAGGAACTACTGGACAGTATCTTAATGATCACTGGACAGTGACCCAGGAAGCACTGGACAGTATCCTAATGATCACCGTACAGTGTCCTAGGAAGCACTGGACAGTATCCTAATGATCACCGGACAGTGACCCAGGAAACACTGGACAGTATCTTAATGATCACTGGACAGTGACCCAGGAAGCACTAGACAGTATCCTAATGATCACCGGACAGTGTCCCAGGAAGCAATAGATAGTATCCTAATGATCACCGGACAGTGACCCAGGAAACACTGGACAGTATCCTAATGATCACCGGACAGTGACCCAGGAAACACTGGACAGTATCTAATGATCACTGGACAGTGCCCAGGAAGCACTGACAGTATCCTAATGATCACCGGACAGTGACCCAGGAAACACTGGACAGTATCTTAATGATCACTGGACAGTTGACCCAGGAAACACTGGACAGTATCCTAATGATCACTGGACAGTGACCCAGGAAACACTGGACAGTATCCTAATGATCACTGGACAGTGACCCAGGAAACACTGGACAGTATCCTAATGATCACTGGACAGTGACCCAGGAAACACTGGACAGCCTAAGAAGCAATTTAATGACGGCTGATAAATTATATGGACACTTTAGTCCATGACCCTCCAGACGGGTCATATTGCAGACGTGGTCTGCAGACGGGTCATACTGCGAGTCATCTACCAGGTTGCCGGGTCACTGTAAACACAATTGTGTTAATGATCACCTGACACATATAATGGACTGAACACTTTAACGTGGCATTGATGTACAGTGTCATGACTGTCAAATATAATGGACTGAACACTTTAACGTGGCAATGATGTACAGTGTCATGAGTGAGACCTTCACTTAGTGTCAACATCGACTTGTGTACACCATCCACCCATCTTTATCACTCCCTCACTTGCTATAAGTCAAGTAATTTAAGAACATAAGAAAGGAGGAAAACTGCAGCAGGCCTGTTGGTCCATACTAGGCAAGTCCTTCATATTCCATCCCACTAACAGAATATTTGTTCAACCCAATCTTCAATGATACCCAAGAAATAAGCTTTGATAATTCTATTTACTCATGTGCAATTCCTACTCAAATCCAACCCCTCTCACTCATGAATTTATCCAACCTAAATTTGAAACTACCCAAGGTCCTTGCTTCAACAACCCTACTAGGCAGACTGTTCCACTCATCAACTACCCTATTTCCAAACCAATACTTTCCTATATCCTTTCTAAATCTAAACGTATCTAATTTGAATCCATTATTGCGGGTTCCCTCTTAGTGAGATATTCTCAAGACCTTATTTATATCCCCTTTGTTAATACCCATTTTCCACTTGTATACCTCGATCATGTCTCCCCTCATTCTTCGTCTTACAAGTGAATGCAATTTTAGGGTCTTCAATCTTTCTTCATACGGAAGATTTCTAATGCTATGTATTAACGAATTAATATTCATTCTGTAATATGGAGACCAGAATTGAGCTGCGTAATCTAGGTGAGGCCTTACTAACGATGTGTAAAGCTGTAATATAACCTCTGGACTTCTGTTGCTAACACTTCTTGATATAAATCCAAGTAATCTGTTTGCTTTATTACGTACGCTTAGGCATTGCTGTCTTGGTTTAAGGTTGCTGCTTACCATCACCCCCAAGTCCTTCTCGCAATCTGTATGGCTAAGTTCTACGTTATTTAACTTATAAGTGCTTGGGTTATGGACACTCCCGAGCTTCAGAACCTTGCATTTATCTACATTGAACTGCATCTGCCACTTTTCTGACCACGAATTGAAGTTTGTCTAAATCTTCCTGAAGTTCTGACATCTATGTTTGAATCAATTATCCTACCTATCTTCGTGTCGTCGGCGAATTTGCTCATATCACTAGTAATTCCCTCATCAAGGTCATTGATATATATTATAAATAACAATGAGCCTAAGACTGATCCCTGTGGAACACCACTTGATACAGTCCTTCTCGCAATCTGTATGGCTAAGTTTTTACGTATTTAACTTATAAGTGCTTGGGTTATGCAGACTCCAGCTTCAAAGCCTTGCGTTTATCAATGAATGCCTGCCACTTTTCTGACCAGGAATTGAGTTTGTCTAAATCCTCCTGAAGTTCCCTGACATCTACGTTAGAATCAATTATCCTACCTATCTTCGTGTCATCGGCGAATTTGCTCATATCACTAGTAATTCCCTCATCAAGGTTATTGATATAAATTATAAACAACAATGAGCCTAAGACTGATCCCTGTGGAACACCACTTGTTACAGATCCCCACTCGGATTTAACCCCATTTATGCACACTCTCTGCTTCCTATTGGTGAGCCATGACTCGATCCATGACAGCACTTTTCCTCCAATGCCATGAGCTGCCACTTTCTTTAACAGTCTCTGGTGCGGTACTCTATCAAAAGCCTTACTAAAGTCTAAATAAACAATATCGAATTCTTTATCGTGATCAACAACCTCAAAAGCATTACTAATGAAGGTTAATAAATTAGATAGGCAGGAACGGCCCCTCGTGAATCCATGCTGAGTATCATTAATCAAATAATATCATAATAATATAATAATAATATCAGCTATAATTGACTCTTGTAATTTGCCTACAATTGAGGTCAGGCTTATTGGGCGGTAATTTGACGGTAGTGACTTGTCCCCTGCTTTAAAAATAGGAATTACATTAGCCATCTTCCACATATCAAACACTATACCTGTTTGAAGAGATAAATTAAAAATGTTAGATATTGGTTCACAGAGTTCCATTTTGCATTCCTTAAGAACCCTTGCAAAAAGCTCATCAGGACCCGGTGATTTATTTTGTTTCAGTCGGTCTACTTGTTTCATAACCATTTCGCTAGTGACTGTGATATTACATAATTTATCTTCTTCAGGGACACTACAAAAAATAAGTACTGGGATATTATTAGTGTCTTCCTGTGTGAAAACCGAGTGAAAATAATTAATAAAAATAGAGCACATATCATTCTCCTTGTCAGTAAGATGCCCAGCGTTATTTTTAAGGGGACCTATCTTATCCCTAACTTTTGTTCTATAAACCTTGAAAAAACTTTTTGGGTTAGTTTTTGAATCCCTAGCAACTTTAATTTCATAGTCCCGTTTAGCTGTTATTATCCCCTTTTTAACATCCCTCTTAATGTCAGTATACTGATTTATAAGATGACCCTCACCTCTATTTATGCGCCTATAAATTCCTTTCTTCTGCCCTAAAAGATATTTGAGCCTATTATTCATCCATTTTGGGTCATTTCTACTTGATCTAATTTCTTTATATGGGATAAATGTTCTTTGGGCAGCCTGTATAGTGTTAAGAAAATTGTCATATTGATAGCTCTCTTCGTTACCCCAGACCACAGTTGATAAGTGTTCTCTAAGCCCATTATAATCTGCTAAGCGAAATTCTGGGACTGTTACTGGATTATCCCTACTATCATACATACATTCAATGCTAAAGATAATTTCGGTAATATTTATCAATATACATTTATGTGGCACTACTTTAGAATATTAATAATAAGCTAGGGATGTTACGTAGGCATGACATGCTTACATTATAAAAATAAATTCTTTTCTAATTCTTCTTAAAATGTAAGGTAAATATATAATTCAGATGAAGGAAACAATGGTTTAATGCCACGTAGAGAGTTAAAATAATATTTCCATAAGTTTAAAACTGAGACTTTTGAAATATCCCTATGCTCTTAGGAACTAACTGAACGGTAGAGTTTATTAAAAACTGACTTACTTATTCGGGCTCAATAGCTAGGAGGCTAGAAGCAACTGAACACTATTAATCTTTATGTTGTTTTTACTAGCAGCAAATGACAAAAAAATATTTGTATGCTGCCAACATGAAAGTTAATTCTGCTCTAAACTGTCAGATCAAATGTGATGTATTACATATTTTAGTAAGGTGACTTTTAACGCCTGGGTCTCTTAAGAAGGTCGAGTTTCAAAACGCAATGAACTAAAAATCCTGAGCCTATGAGAGTTCCCAGCTATAACTCAGTGGTGTCTTGGAAGTGTTAGTCTATAGATAATTCTAAAGTCGGGTTTGAGCTGCAGTGTATGGACTAGGGATGTATCGGATGTGAAAAATTTAGATATCCGGTATGCGGATGTGTATACGGATGTCTTACTTACTCATTTTACGGATGCGAATGTGGATGCGGATGTAAGAAATTGTGCGGATGTTCCGCGGATGTGGATGCAGATGTAAGAAATTGTGCGGATGTTCTGCGGATGCGGATGCGAATGTATATACGGATATCTGTTTGCTGTAAAATACGGATGCGGATACGGATGTAAGAAATTGTGCGGATGTTCCGCAGATGCGGATGTGGATGCAAATATCCTATACATCACTAGTATGGACGCCTTGATGCTCTTGAGCAACATTTCCGGTGCCTGTAAAAAGTGTTGAGCAAGTTCCTGGATCTCCAGAGGGCATTGACCTACGATCTCTAGGGCTCTCAGGTATGCCGATGTTTTAGAGTATTAACACAATATTAGTTTATGACACTTCTGGGTCCTAAGTTAAATGAGCAGGTTGAGCTACAGCTCCTTCCCTGTGCCAACTAAATGAACAGAGAGGAAGTTCATAGGAATCAGGAGATTGTTGAGAAAAACATTATGATACTCTGGAGAATGTTGAGATATTTCTTATGAACCACTTACTGGCACACACAAGTACTCTTGTCTTCCTCTTCACTCCCTTCCAAAAGTAATGTTCTTGATGGTCTTTATGATATAGTATACTTCAAAATAATTAAAATGCACTGTATGAATTCAGTATTTTTACTGAATTATTAATTTATATTATATATATCATGAAGAAGAGGTAAAACTAGTAAATTAGCAAGAACTCAAATAAAATTAAGTCCTTTTTAAATAATTTAAAGCTTTCAAATTTCTGCACCAAATTCACCAGAAAAACAGCAAAACACGTCAACACATTTGAAAAGTTGTAAACTTCGTAAATTATATTAGTTTATTCATTTGTATTTTCGTGTCCTGAATCCAAATATCACCTTGAAAAATGCTTATTGGTTATAGGTTTAAAGATACGAGACATGTAATATTTTATTATTTTATTATAACGTATAATATGTGTCAGAATGTTTTTAACTCTAATCCGTACCTACTCTCTGACTTTTTGCTTGACCCTTGTAATGGGCTGAAGAATCATCTCTTGTCAATGTCCAGCAATAGTCTGCAAGCATTCTTGTGCCCCATTTGCCTTGGTACCATTTTTCCATGGTTGAAATATCTTGGTTAAACCTTTCACCATGTTCATCACTAACTGCCCCACACTTCGCTGGAAAAAAAGTATAAATGTGAGTCAAAAAGTGAATTTTAAGTGACATGTTACATCCCATGTTCTTGTAAACCTTAATGAGATTTTCCACCAATTCTTCATAGTTGCCTTCCCTTTTGTTTCCGAGAAATCCCTTCGCCACTAACTTGAATGCTTCCCAAGCAGCTTTCTCCTCCCCATGAAGGTCTGACTCAAAGTCACCATGTTTAAGAAGCTCTCGAATCTGAGGCACATTGAAGACTCCCTCTCTTATCTTAGCGTCGTTCAGTGAAGGGAATTTTGATGTTAAATACTTGAATCCCTGACCGCATTTGTCCATAGCTTTTACAAAGTTTTTCATGAGCCCAGTTTTATGTGTAGTGGTGGTAGCAAAATTTTGTTTGGTTCAATGAGAGGGCTATGACTGTGATTGTGGTGAGAAACACACTGCCGCAAACCTGTTGGAACCTGTTGTGACACGTAGGTCTATATTGAAAAGTAGAGGTAACAAACAATTTTAACCATTATATTCATTATCAGTGACCTAAAATTAGTTGGAAATTGCTACTCTGGTCTCGGAAGTATTTTGTTTGTTGACCAGTGTAATAGAACCAACAAGATTGGAGAATACACCGGACCTCATCTTCAGTAACAATGATAATCTGATACGAAATATTACCATATCAAAAACAATATACTCAGATCACAACATAATAGAGGTTGAAACATGTATGTGCGGGGCCCCAGACCAACAAAATGTGATCAGTCACGAGGGAACCTTCACCAAATTCAACTTCAGTAACAAAAACATAAGGTGGGAGCAAGTCAACCAGGTCCTAAATGATATAAACTGATACGATATCCTAAGCAACACGGATCCAAACCTATGTCTAGAAATAAAGCTAACACTGTTGCACTTGAGGTATGCTCAAGGCATATTCCTTTAAAGAAAAGGAAAAGAATATGTAAATTAGAAAAAGAAAGGCGCTCCCTATACAAGCGAAGGCGACGAATAACAGAACTGCTAAAAGAGACCAATATATCTGCAATACGAAAGGAGGCACTGATCAGAGAAATAGTGGTTCTCGCTCACAATGACGGGCAAGTACAACATGGGTTCGAACCCTGGCTAGTGCAGTGTTGTTATTGATCAATACCACTCGTTCGTGGTTACAGTAATATATATATATATGCTGTTCGTAGGCGAGCAGACCAAACAGGGATGAGGATGAAATTAGCTTGAAAGCTCCCACACTACAATATGTCCTCGGACCAAGAGTGGCACACCTAGCGTCGCTGGGCGCTTGGTTCTTGTAGGATTGGGTAGTCCTGTGGTTTAAGGCGTCATGTGGTTCTCACTCACAATGACGGGCCAGTACAACATGGGTTCGAACCCTGGCTATTGCAGTGTTGTTATATATATATATATATATATATATATATATATATATATATATATATATATATATATATATATATATATATATATATATATATATATATATATATATATATATATATATATATATATATATATCCAGTACACCAGGGAGGAAGAAGGAGCAGCTGCCAGCTTCAGGAAGTCCCAAAAGTCTAGAAAATACGGAGAACTTGTCCATCATTATATGTTCAGTGGTCACGTGTGGTCATACCTGTCCTAAGCTGTCTGGGAATTAGCGTGGGGTGTTATCGAGCACATGGCTCGCTGCAGTGTTTTAGAATCTCAGGTTAAAGTGTTGAAGAAGG
>WNWK01018165.1:35000-40634 GCA_009830355.1 Cherax destructor | reverse complement strand
TTTTTTTCTGCAAGTAAAGATCTCATCGACATATCAATGATTAATCACCAATTTCTTTGCTATCAAAAAACCAAAAAAAAGAATTAATTGTATTTATAATTATTACCATTATTTTTTTCTGACACATCAGCTGTCTCCACGGGGAAAGGGGGGTGACCTAAAAAGATAAACACTTTCACCACATTCACACATAATTACTGTTTTTGCAGGGGCCCCTCAAAATGATAGTTTAGATGTCCCCAAATACACTGCTCATCTCCACCAAGGCAGGCTGTTTTAAAAAAAAAAAAAAACTTTCACCATCATTCACACTATCATTGTCTTGCCAGAGGTCCAGATATGACATTAGAAAATGCGAGTTGTGCACACTCGTTGTTTTAAATTTAAGATGAATTTAATATCAATATATATTCGGTTGTACTTACTGTTGTACCAATTATGTCCCCATGAAATCATCAATATTGAGCTTGGTTTGCTCATTGTCTATAGATTCAATGAAAGGTGACCGAGTTTGTAGATGGATATCCCCAACATTCTGCATTTCTTGTTCTTCTGTTAACATTTTTGTGATTTTTTTTTGATACTTCTTCAAAATTACGGGAGTGTTACCCCGAGAACCCTTTCTGCCCCTCCACCTATGGAAAGTTTTTGCACATAATAAGTGGGATACATGAATTATGCAAGAAAAATATCACTAAATAACTGAACAATAGCTGGAAGGATGAGGGGATGAAAAAAAGGGTAAAACAAGAGAAGGAATGTACACAGAGACCTATTTTGCTAATACGGACATTTCAAATTGTATCCCCAAAAAATTTGTTTATTAGCTCCTGATTCCTTTCAGCACCTGCGCCCACCTGTCCACCCCAGTTTGCTCATATCTCCCCCCCCGGGGGTGGTGAAAAACCCCAGGGGGGAAAAGGGCTTGGGGGCAAAAGGAATAAACACAAATGCTTTACAAAGAATAAAATTAACAGTTATACAAAAGGATAGCTTTATTATATTTTTTGGTCGCCCCGTTAAAAGTCCGAACATTTGTTTGGACCGCCACACCCCGCTAGATTAGACAGCAGGTACTGGGGATGATCGGATTTTCCGCTGCAAAAAGGTTTGTAAGCACTGCAAGTTATCTTCAGTCTTGCAATATACATTTTAAATAAGTATATAATATAATAAAGATATAATTAAGTGGTATTGAGGGGAGGGACGCCAAAGTGTGTGGAAGTGTTGCTTGTGCTAAGGCTGTGATTTGTAGTTCGTAAGTATTTGATTTTAAGTTAAACATTGTGTCATGTACTTTTCCTATTTTTTTCTGCTGAATTTTGTAACTGGCATGATTTTTACAAGAACATA
The DNA here is from genome assembly GCA_009830355.1 of Cherax destructor. Classification (NCBI taxonomy): domain Eukaryota; kingdom Metazoa; phylum Arthropoda; class Malacostraca; order Decapoda; family Parastacidae; genus Cherax; species Cherax destructor. Next base: position 39,281 of record WNWK01018165.1, on the reverse strand, counting down.
TATTTTTTTCAGAAAATACTTCTGCAACACAGCTGAAAAAAAGAAGTGTAAGCAATGTAGTGTGGAATATCTGAAATATGGTTTGCATCAGCACCAAAAAACCGCAACCAATGTGCCCACTGTGTGAAAGTGTCTTTTCAAATGAAGCCATGAAACTTTCCAAGCTTCTTGAAAATTTGAAGAAAATATACTCTGATAAAGCAGACAAAAACTTTGCAAATTTTCAGTCACTGAGAAAACTTGCATATACAGAAAACCATTGGAAATATGTTTGCTAGAACTTCAGAAAATCTAGTGATGGTTTGTGTGCATCATGCAATATCTCAATGATGACTGCTAGATCTGGTAAGCCTCATACAATTGGGGGAAGAGCTTATTCTGCCACCAGTGAGGTTCTGCAAAAGTTTTCGTGTCATCTGAACAAATTATTAAAGCTATTCCTCTCAGTGATAACTTTGTTCAAAGAAGAGTGGATGAAATGGCAAAAACACATTGTGAACATGCTTAAGACAAAAGAATTTGGCTTACAATTGGACTCTACCAGGTAATGAATCTTTGCTTCTTGCTTAATTCGTTTCATCAAGAGATGAAAGTTTGGTTCAAGAGCTGTTACTGGCAAGACAACTAGAAATGGATATAAAAGGAGAGTCAGTATTTCGTATTGTTGAAAATTTTTTTCAAAGAAAAGATATCCTGCTTACCAACACTCTTGCTTGTGCAACAGATGGGGCCCTCGATGACAGGTTGTCATCGTAGCTTCATCAGTTTCTTGAAAAAGCTGTACCTGGTGTGTTTATGGTGCACTGTGTAATCCACAGGCAACATCTGGTTGAAAAAAACCTAACTGGTTGACTTCAGTAATAAAAATCAAGGCACATGTTCTCATTCCCGACTGTTTTGACAGCTCTGCACTGAGAATGAAGAAGATTTTGAACATTTGTTGTTGCACTAGAAATTAGATGGCTGACAAAGAGAAATTTCCTGAGATGTTTCTATTCACTTTTAAAACATTGAATTCTTCCAAGACTACAATTCTATTCTATATCATGAACAGAAACATCAAGCATGGCACTCATTATTTTCAGATGTATTCACAAAGTTCAACAAAAGTTAATTTGCAACTGAAAGGAAATAGGTTAATCTTATCATAGTCAAATGAGCCCTTTCCACTTTTCTGTCCAGATTAAAGTTAATCAAACATAACATAGCCCGCCGTGAGCTCTTCCAGTTTCCGAGTCTCTGAATTGGAGAAGAGGAGGAGCATACTAGACAATGACCTTCAAGTATATTGTTACACCTGAATGAGCAGTATACACACATGTCTGACAGATTTCACGACTTTTCTTGCTTAAAATACCAGACTAGGTGATCAATCCATTCCTAGATATCAGCAATGAGGAAACAGGAATAGTGGAGGAAGAACTGATTTTACTCCAAAATGACACTAAGCTGAGGCCAAAGTTCAAAATCTTTTGATTTTGGGTTACAAAACAAAAAAAATTCTGACTGCTACCCTGCACTGTGGAAAAAGTTAAAAAGTACTTTATTGCCTTCCCAACATTATATTTAGTAGGAAGGCTCAGTGTAGTCGCCAAGCTTCTTTCCAAGCAAAGAAACAGACTGAAAATTACTGAACATGGGGATATAAGACAAATTCTTAGTGCCTTCAAGCCTGATGCTGAGAAGCTGATCTTCATGCACAAAGCACATCCATCTCATTAAAACTGAAGACATTGTAGTTAGAGATTTTTTTCAACAAGTTGGCTGTCTCCCCCCCGAGGCAGGGTGACCCAAAAAAAGAAAATCCCAAAAAAAAAATACTTTCATTATCATTCAACACTTTCACCACACTCATACATAATCACTGTCTTTGCAGGCGCTAGATACGACAGCTGAGAATAGTCCCTCCCAGCTGTCACTATCCCAGACCCTCCCTTAAAGTGCAGGCATTGTACTTCCCATTTCCATGACTCAAGTCCAACTAAATCAATTAACTGGTTTCCCTGAATCCCTTCACAAAATGTTACCCTGCTCACACTCCAACAGATCGTCATGTCCCAAAAAACCCTTCGTCTCCATTCACTCCATCTAACACGCTCACACATGCTTGCTGGAAGTCCAAGCCCCCCGCCCACAAAAACCCCCTTTACCTATTCCTCCAACCTTTTCTAGGGCGACCCCCACCCCGCCTTCCTTCCCCTACAGATTTATACGCTCTCCAAGTCATTCTACTTTGATCCATTCTCTCTAAATGACCAAACCACCTCAACACCCTCTTCGGCCCTCTGACAAATACTTTTAGTAACTCCACACCTTCTCCTAATTTCCACATTCGAATTTTCTGCATAATATTTACACCACACTTGCTCTTAGACAGGACATCTCCACTGCCTCCAGCCTCCTCCTCGCTGCAGCATTTAAAACCCCTGCTTCACACCCATATAAGAGTGTTGGTACCACTATACTTTGTACATTCCCTTCTTTGCCTCCATGGATAACGTTTTTGTCTCCACAGATACCTCAACACACCACTCACCTTTTTTCCCTTATCAATTCTATGGTTAACCTCATCCTTCATAAACCCATCCGCTGACACCCAACTCCCAAATATCTGAAAACATTTACTTCTTCCATAATCCCTCTCTCCAATGTGATATCCAATTTTTCTTTATTTAAATATTTTGATACCCTCATCACCTTACTCTTATCTATGTTCACTTTCAACTTTCTACCTTTACACTCTCCAAACTCGTCCACAACCTTGCAACTTTTCTTTAGAATCTCCCCTAAGCACAGTATCATCAGCACAAGTAACTGTCAACTCCCATTTTGCATTTAATTCCCCATAATTTTAATCCCACCCCTCTCCCCAACACCCCAGCATTTACTTCTTTTACAACCCCCTCTATAAATATATTAAACAACCATGGTGACATTACACATCCCTGTCTAAGACCTACTTTTACCAGGAAGTAATCTCCCTCTCCCCTACACACCCTAACCTGAGCCTCCATCCTCATAAAAACTCTTTACAGCCTTCAGTAACTTACTACCTATTCCATACACTTGCAACATTTGCCACATTGCTCCCTATCCACTATCATATGCCTTTTCTAAATCCATAAAATGCAATGAAAACTTCTACCTTTATCTAAATACTGTTCACATATATGCTTCACTGTAAACACTTGATCTACACATCCCTTACCCACTTAAAGCCTCCTTGCTCATCTGCAATCCTACTCTCTGCCCCTACCTCTAATTTTTTTTCCAATAATAACCCTGCCATACATTTTTAGCAGGTATACTAAAGTAAACTTATTCCCCTATAATTTTTACACTTTTATCCCCCTTCCCTTACATAAAGGCTATACATGCTCTTTTGCCAACCCTTTAGGTACCTTCCCTCTTTCATACATTTATTAAACAAAAATACCAACCACTCCAGTCTATATCCCCATGCTTTTAACATTTCTGTCATGATCCCCCTTCCAGCTGCTTTACCCCTTTCATTCTACGTAATGACTCACGCACCCCCCCTACACTCGCATCCTGCTCTTCTTCACTCCTAAACGATGTTGTACCCCCCCTTGGCCAGTGCATGAAATTACCGCCTCCCTTTTTAATCGACAAAAAGTTCCTCAAAATATTCCCGCCATCTACCCAATACCTCCAGCTCCCCATCTACTAACTCCCCTACTCTTTTTTTAACTGACAAATCCATTCGCCTAGGTTTTCTTACCTTGTTCATCTCACCCAAAAATTTTAATTTTTCAGAAAAATTTTCTTGACAGAGCCTCTCCCATTCTTTCATCCGCTCTTCTTTTGCACTCTCTCACCACTCTCTTCACCTTTCTTTTACTCTCCATATACTCAGCTCTTCTATTAACACTTCTGTTTTGTAAAAACCTCTCATAAGCTAACTTTTTCTCTTTTATCACACCCTTTACTTCTTCATTCCACCACTCACTCATCTTTCCTCTTGCACCCACCCTCCTATAGCCACAAACTTCTGCCCCACATTCTAATACTGCATTTTTAAAACTATCCCAACTCTCTTCAACCCTCCACTACTCATACTTGCACTAGCCCACCTTTCTACCAATAGTTGCTTATTGGCCGGGTCACCATTTGGAGAAGACCCGGGCCGGACGTACCGGCAAACCTACAAGAAGAAGAAGAAGTTGCTTATATATCTCACCCTAACTTCCTCCTCACTTAGTTTATACACTTTTACCTCTCTCTTACTTGCTGTTGCCATTTTCTTTTGTCCCATCTACC
>WNWK01018165.1:0-30000 GCA_009830355.1 Cherax destructor | reverse complement strand
TCGACAACCTGCCTGAGGACAATGCAGTGGTTAAATTAGATTTCAGGAATGCATATATTCTCCTGAAAAGAGACGTAGTATTAGCAGCTGTACAAGAACATTTCCCAGGTCTCTTCCCTTTTGTTTCAGCTGGATATAGCAAGGAATCAATGCTCCTGTTTGGAGAGCATGAAATCACATCATCAGAGGGTGTCCAGCAAGGGAACCCTCTAGCACCATTTCTCTTCTGTATAGCAGTTAGGGAAATCACAGTCAGACTGACCAGTGAGCTAAACATCTGGTTCCTGGATGATGGCACACTAGCAGGCACAAAGGAGTCCCTTCTAGATGATCTTACACAGGTGATGACACGGGGACAGGAAATGGGTCTCATCCTGAATCCATCCAAATGTGAAATCATCTCAGTCAATCAACAAGTGATAGATGCAGTGATATAAAAACTACCAGGAGCAACAGTCATTGCCCCTACTAATATTGTCTTGCTTGGAGCACCTCTGGGAAGCGATGCCACTGACACAATTCTCAGGAAGAAACTGGAAGAATTGAGGAGAATGGAACAACGAATAGGCAATCTTGATACCCATGATGCCTTGTACCTTCTCACAAAATGCTTGAGTCTGCCCAGGTTGACATATTTCCTAAGATGTGCTCCTTCATTTGATAACCATATACTGCACGAATATGACACCATCCTGAGGCAGATCTTTACTAAAGTACTTAACCTTACTCTACAAGATGGGCAGTGGGACCAAGCTACACTCCCAGTCAGACTAGGAGGCATTGGTGTCCGCAAGTCATCTCAGATTGCGCTACCTGCTTTCCTGTCTTCATGCATTGCATCCAGAGGGCTGGTAGCAGCAATTCTCCCTGAACATCTTAGGGACACGATTGGAATCCATGACTAAAAGTTCGTTGATGAAGCCAGGATCTGGGATAATCTAACAGGCTCTGAAACCAGGCCTGCTCCCCCCAACAACTACAAACAGTCGCACTGGGATGGCCCAATAGTAGAGAATATAGTCTCAGCAATGCTTCAGAGTGTGTCAGGGAAGGATAGAGCCCGCCTCCTTGCAGTGAGAGCTCCTCATGCAGGGGACCTTCTTTTGGCTGTTCCCAACTCCAGCCTTGGCACACGCCTCGACCCACAGACCATCCGCATTGGTGTTGCCCTTCGACTTGCCGCTCCTATTCTCGCCGAACACAGGAGTATTTGTGGCAGTGAAGCAGCAGACCGATTCAGGTACCATGGTCTTGTGTGTCGTAAATCCGTGGGAAAGATTGCAAGACATGAAGAGGTTAATAACATTATCAAGAGGAGCCTCATAACAGCTGGATGCCCAGCAGTAAGGGAACCACCCCAACTATACAGATCTGATGGCAGCCAAAAGCGTCCTGATGGTATCACCCTTCAAGCCTGGACAGACAGCAAGCAGGTGGTGTGGGACTACACATGTGAATCTACCTTGGCTGATACCTATCTTCAATACACCAGGGAGGAAGGAGGAGCAGCTGCCACCTTCAGGGAGTCCCAGAAATCGAGAAAATATGGAGAACTTGCCCATCATTATATGTTTGTTCCCATAGGCTCAGAGACCCTTGGCTCATGGGGAAAGAGTGCATCTAAGTTCCTCAAGGAGCTGGGCAAAAGACTCAACAGGGTAACTAGGGATCCCAGGGCAGCTAGTTTTCTGTTCCAGCGACTTAGCGCTTCACAAACAGTGATCTCTGGCTGACGGAGACTCGAACCTACGAACCTTGTGACAAGGTACGCAGTGTTTTGCCGACTGTACCACACTAGATCAATACCTTGGCGTCCAGCTCACGCTAGACGTTGATCCAAGGCAGCCAGCTTTCAGGCAGGTGGCTTACAGCTTTTCATCTCATCCCCTGCATGCATCGACAAAACTAGAGATTTTTACAATGCTAGGAATTCGCAAGAGCAGGCGAAATATTCACAAACAGTGTGGTACGGTCGACAAAGCACTGCGTACCTTGTCACAAGGTTCGTAGGTTCGAGTCTCCTTCGGCCAGAGATCAGTGTTTGTATATATATTACATATATATATATATATATATATATATATATATATATATATATATATATATATATATAAATATATATATATATATATATATATATATATATATATATATATATATATATATATATATATATATATATATATATATATATATATAGAATATTAATTACAAGTGACGACACTGTAGCTCCCAAAGATGAGGCCTCAGCCCATATAGGTAAAATTGGTCAATTAGCAAGAACTTATTTACAATTAAGTCCTTTCTAATTTTTTCTCCTTTACGTTTAAAAATATATTTTTTCATTTATGTTAGAGTAAGAATTAATAATTTTGTACCAAATGATCCTCAGAAAACTCACCTAACCTAATTATAACAAGCGTAATTTAATTTAACCTAATCCAACTAAATATATTTTAGATAAGTTTACAATAATTTAATAATAAACAAACACCATAAAATATATTTTTTTCGTTAGGTTCATAATGATTTTTGCGAAATTATTACCTGGAGTCTACCTGGAAGGCATTCCAGGGATCAACGCCCCCGCGACCCGATCAACGACCAGATCTTCCGGTGGATGAGGGCCTGATCAATCAAGCTGTTACTGCTGGCCGCACGTAGTCCAACGTACGAACCACAGCCCGGCTGATTCGCACTGACTTTAGGAATCTGTCTAGCTCCCTCTTGAAGGCAGCCAGGGGCCTATTGGTAATTCCTTTTAAGCATGGTGGGAGGCTGTTCAACAGTCTTGGGCCCAGGACACTTGTGGTGTTTTCTCTTAGTGTACCAGTGGCGCCCCTACTTTTCATTGGGGATATTTTGCACCGCCTGGCCAGTCTTTTACTTTCGTAGGGAGTGATTTCTGTGTGCAGATTCAGAACCATTCTTTCTAGGATTTTCCAATGTGAGCTATGGTCTTGTGTAATGATGGTTGTATATTTAAGGTTTTAGTGGTGGTTGTGGTAGAGTCTGTAGCAGGGTCTGGACTAGCACTGGGGCTGGGGGCTGAGCCTGGACCAACAGCAGCGCTGTGGACAGTAGTGCTAGGACTGGGAGATGGGTCTGGGTTAGCACTATGTGTGGACGTTCTTTTTTACTGTGCTTTTTTTCAGTGGGTGACTATATAGTTTCCAGTCATCTGTTGTGGTATGTTCATTCTGCATTTTTTGGTTCACTCCTCCTATCTCTTCCTCCCATGTTTTATATATCTTTTTTAGACTGTCCAAGAGTTCATCTTTATTTTCTTGCTTATTTTTATTATTTATTACCCTCCTTAAAACCTTTCTGATACCTGCCCAAAGTTCTATATCTTTATTGCACAACCTGAAGCACCTTGCTATCCTACTTCACTCTGTATATTACGGAAAACAACAACTGATTTCCACTTTACCTTTCTGCTCTGCACTGGGATGTTCTACCACATGTTTCACAATTAATGCCCCTAATATTTTTCCCAATTTTTTTTTACAAATACAACAGTACCTTATCCGGCCCACTGTGTGGAAACACCTTTAGGCCTAGTTCCCACCGGTTCCCCTTCTACACTTATTTCTAATAATTTTATCTTATTTTTCTTGCGATTTTAACAAAGACTTTTTTTCGGCTCTTGGAATTTATGCTAGTCCCTGATCGTTCTTATTTCCCTCACTGATCAACGTACACTGCTAGTCACAAACCATTTCCTGTATTGGCACCATACAGTAACAGCCGTTATTCTAGGCCGGCACTCTACACTTGATACTATAATCTATATTTTTCTCTTCAGTGTTCACTGATATTTCCTTTATATGGTGTTTACATGAGTATATGCACTTTATGGTTAACACACGCCTATTTTCCGCGCTCTGTCCCCTCTGAGACTGTCAGAGAAACGCAAATTTGACGGAGCTCAAACACGCGTGACTTCTTCACCCGATTTATATGTTTTTCGTTAGGTTCAGAATGATTTTTGCCTTATTAGGCAAGATGAGCGTTCCTATTTTAGCCAAAAACGCAAGTTTCACCTATTCGGCACGACATTTTATATATATATATATATATATATATATATATATATATATATATATATATATATATATATATATATATATATATTAAAATATATATATATATAAAGGCAAAGGGACAAAAGAGAGTGCAAAAATTATAGGGGAATAAGTCTGTTGAGTGTACCTGGTAAAGTGTATGGTAGAGTTATTATTGAAAGAATTAGAGTAAAACAGAAAGCAGGATAGCAGATGAACAAGGGGCTTTAGGAAAGGTAGGGGGTGTGTAGACCAATTGTTTACAGTGAAACATATAGGTGAACAGTATTTGGATAAGGGTAAAGATGTTTTTGTGGCATTTATGGATTTGGAAAAGGCGTATGATAGGGTAGATAGGGGGGCAATGTGGCAGATGTTGCAGGTGTATGGAATAGGAGGAAGGTTACTGAAAGCAGTGAAGAGTTTTTATGAGGATAGTGAGGCTCAGGTTAGAGTGTGTAGGAGGGAAGGGGGCTATTTCCCAGTAAAAGTGGGCCTTAGACAAGGATGTGTGATGTCACCGTGGTTGTTCAATATATTTATAGATGGGGTTGTAAGAGAAGTGAATGCGAGGGTCTTGGCAAGAGGTGTTGGGCTAAAAGATAAAGAAGCAAATACAAAGTGGGAGTTGTCACAGTTGCTTTTTGCTGATGACACTGTGCTTTTGGGAGATTCTGAAGAGAAGCTGCAGAGGTTGGTGGATGAATTTGGTAGGGTGTGTAAAAGAAGAAAATTGAAAGTGAATATAGGAAAGAGTAAGGTGATGAGGATAACAAAAGAATAGGTGACGAAAGATTGGATATCAGATTGGAGGGAGAGAGTATGGAGGAGGTGAATGTATTCAGATATTTGGGAGTGGACATGTCGGCGGATGGGTCTATGAAGGATGAGGTGAATCATAGAATTGATGAGGGGAAAAGGGTGAGTGGAGCACTTCGAGTCTGTGGAGACAAAGAACCTTGTCCATGGAAGTAAAGAGGGAATGTATGAGAGTATAGTTATACCAACGCTCTTATATGGGTGTGAAGCATGGGTGATGAATATTGCAACGAGGAGAAGGCTGGAGGCAGTGGAGATGTCATGTCTGAGGTCAATGTGTGGTGTGAATATAATGCAGAGAATTCGGAGTTTGGAAATTAGGAGGAGGTGCGGGATTACCAAAACGATTGTCCAGAGAGCTGAGGAGGGGTTGTTGAGGTGGTTTGGACATGTAGAGAGAATGGAACGAGACAGAGTGACTTCGAGAGTGTATAAATTTGTAGTGGAGGGAAGGCGGGGTAGGGGTCGGCCTAGGAAAGGTTGGAGGGAGGGGTAAAGGAAGTTTTGTGCGAGGGGCTTGGATTTCCAGCAAGCATGTGTGAGCGTATTTGATAGGAGTGAATGGAGGCATATGGTTTTTAATACTTGACGTGCTGTTGGAGTGTGAGCAAAGTAACAGTAACAGCCGTTATTCTAGGCCGGCACTCTACACTTGACACTATAATCTATATTTTTCTCTTCAGTGTTCACTGATATTTCCTTTATATGGTGTTTACATGAGTATATGCACTTTATGGTTAACACACGCCTATTTTCCGCGCTCTGTCCCCTCTGAGACTGTCAGAGAAACGCAAATTTGACGGAGCTCAAACACGCGTGACTTCTTCACCCGATTTATATGTTTTTCGTTAGGTTCAGAATGATTTTTGCCTTATTAGGCAAGATGAGCGTTCATATTTTAGCCAAAAACGCAAGTTTCACCTATTCGGCACGACATTTATATATATATATATATATATATATATATATATATATATATATATAAAGGCAAAGGGGACAAAAGAGAGTGCAAAAATTATAGGGGAATAAGTCTGTTGAGTGTACCTGGTAAAGTGTATGGTAGAGTTATTATTGAAAGAATTAAGAGTAAAACAGAAAGCAGGATAGCAGATGAACAAGGGGGCTTTAGGAAAGGTAGGGGGTGTGTAGACCAATTGTTTACAGTGAAACATATAGGTGAACAGTATTTGGATAAGGGTAAAGATGTTTTTGTGGCATTTATGGATTTGGAAAAGGCGTATGATAGGGTAGATAGGGGGGCAATGTGGCAGATGTTGCAGGTGTATGGAATAGGAGGAAGGTTACTGAAAGCAGTGAAGAGTTTTTATGAGGATAGTGAGGCTCAGGTTAGAGTGTGTAGGAGGGAAGGGGACTATTTCCCAGTAAAAGTGGGCCTTAGACAAGGATGTGTGATGTCACCGTGGTTGTTCAATATATTTATAGATGGGGTTGTAAGAGAAGTGAATGCGAGGGTCTTGGCAAGAGGTGTTGGGCTAAAAGATAAAGAAGCAAATACAAAGTGGGGGTTGTCACAGTTGCTTTTTGCTGATGACACTGTGCTTTTGGGAGATTCTGAAGAGAAGCTGCAGAGGTTGGTGGATGAATTTGGTAGGGTGTGTAAAAGAAGAAAATTGAAAGTGAATATAGGAAAGAGTAAGGTGATGAGGATAACAAAAGAATAGGTGACGAAAGATTGGATATCAGATTGGAGGGAGAGAGTGGAGGAGGTGAATGTATTCAGATATTTGGGAGTGGACATGTCGGCGGATGGGTCTATGAAGGATGAGGTGAATCATAGAATTGATGAGGGGAAAAGGGTGAGTGGAGCACTTGAGTCTGTGGAGACAAAGAACCTTGTCCATGGAAGTAAAGAGGGAATGTATGAGAGTATAGTTATACCAACGCTCTTATATGGGTGTGAAGCATGGGTGATGAATATTGCAACGAGGAGAAGGCTGGAGGCAGTGGAGATGTCATGTCTGAGGTCAATGTGTGGTGTGAATATAATGCAGAGAATTCGGAGTTTGGAAATTAGGGGAGGTGCGGATTACCAAAACGATTGTCCAGAGAGCTGAGGAGGGGTTGTTGAGGTGGTTTGGACATGTAGAGAGAATGGAACGAGACAGAGTGACTTCGAGAGTGTATAAATTTGTAGTGGAGGGAAGGCGGGGTAGGGGTCGGCCTAGGAAAGGTTGGAGGGAGGGGGTAAAGGAAGTTTTGTGTGCGAGGGGCTTGGATTTCCAGCAAGCATGTGTGAGCGTATTTGATAGGAGTGAATGGAGGCATATGGTTTTAATACTTGACGTGCTGTTGGAGTGTGAGCAAAGTAACATTTATGAAGGGATTCAGGAAACCGGCAGGCCGGACTTGAGTTCTGGAGATGGGAAGTACAGTGCCGGCACTCTGAAGGAGGGGTGTAAATGTTGCAGTTTTATAACTGTAGTGTAAAGCACCCTTCTGGCAAGACAGTGATGGAGTGAATGATGATGAAAGTTTTTCTTTTCAGGGCCACCCTGCCTTGGTGGGAATCGGCCGATGTGTTAATAAATATATATATATATATATATATATATATATATATATATATATATATATATATATATATATATATATATATATATTTTTTGTATATATATATATATAGTGGGACCCATAGCCTCAGAGAAGTGCATAAAAAGGCTTCATGGAAGAATATTTAGATTTCTTTCTGAAGCCATTTGAATATTCCACTTCCCATACCACTCGATCTTTTGGATGTCTATAAACTTTATTTCAAGACAAAATACATTGACAGGAATACAATAGGGAGTAAAACAACATAGATAACAACTCAAAGCTACTCCAGCTCCCCGGCAGTGGGCCGCGTGCCCAGAATGCTGCAGGCATTTCTCTTCTGGATCGCAACACTGAGTCTCTGAAAGAGGAAGCTGGTCGCCCTGTGGTTCTTGGTTTCTATGATGAGTTTTTCACCCAGCTCTTTGAGAAACTTTAGAGCACACTTGCCCCATGCTCCAAGGGTCTCCGACCCTATTGGGATGAAGTTATAGCAAGGGGGAAGGCCTTCATATTTGCGATTCTTCTGGGTCTCCCTGTGGCTGGCAGCTCCACCCCCTTCAGCTATGGAGTATGGCAAGTAGGTGTCTGCCCTTGTGGGAGCACAGGTGTAATCCCAAGCAATCTGCTTACCATCCTTCCAGGGTAGCATAGTGGCTTCATCAGGACGCTTTTGACTTCCATCAGACCTCTGCACTTGGGGTTCCCGTTGAGCTGGGCAACGGGCTGTGGCGAGGCTTCTCTTTATGCTGTCATTGACCTCCTCATGTCTAGCATACTTCCCTTCTGATCTGTGACACACGAGACCATGAAGTCCGAATTGATCGGCCGTCGCCATGCCGCAAATACACCTATGTTCGGTGAGTATGGGGGCGGCTAGGCGAAGAGCAACACCAATACGAATGGCCTGTGGGTCGAGTCGAGTCCCCAGAAAGGAATTGGGAACAGCTAGAAGGGAAATCTCGTGAGTGTGGTACCTTCACCGCTAGGAGACGAGCTTTGTCCTTTCCTGAAGCGTTGGTGCTAGGAATTCGCAAGAGCAGGCGAAATATTCACAAACACTGATCTCTGGCCGAAGGAGACTCGAACCTACGAACCTTGCATATATATATATATATATATATATATATATATATATATATATATATATATATATATATATATATATATATATATATATATATATATATATATATATATATATATATATATATATATATATATATATATATATATATATATATATATATATATATACATATAGATAGATAGATAGATATATACACCCCATCTTTATATATATACTGACGTTCACACAGTGACACACTGTGGATACATATGGGGATACATATACCGATAGGAAGATACGAAAATAGGAACATGTATGAAGACACAGGTGTACACACAGGGACACACATACTACTTACACAAGAACACACGCAGGTCCAAAAAACACGCCTACATATAAGCGATGGAATAGATTTTTCAACAGGCGCAGACGCGGGTATGTCTGTGTGACAATGAAAGTGGGAAGAAGACGATGAGGGAGGAAAGGGGAAGAGAATGATGAGTTAAAATAAAGGGAAGGTAATAAAGATAAATGGGATGATATTTTTTTTTAGACGAAGCTAACTTGGATACATTAGGAGTGTGCTGCTACCCTATTCTGTCTGATGAATTCATAAGTGAAACAGAGGCTAACTAGAGGGAAAAGCAGGAAAATATAAGAAGTTTCAAAGGGAAAATGAGAGGAGGGGAGGGACGGAAAGGAGGGGAGGGACGGAAAGGAGGGGAGGGACGGGAAGGAGGGTAGAGCGCTACAGACAAGAGTGAACACAGATGGTGTGACGTGGTGTTTACATTGACAAAAATATTCCTTTGGTATCTATTTGAAGCGACGCTCGTGAGGAAGAAGCTGTGGTGGGGGAGAGAGGGAGAGAGAGGGAGAGAGAGGGAGAGAGAGAGGGGAACAGGGACAACTGTGGGAGGGAGATTCAGTGTAGAGAGGGAAGAGAAGCAGTGTAGAAAGGGCAGATAAACAGTGGAACTGAAGGATCAGTAACATAGGAAAATAAGGAATTACTGGAAATATGAAAGGAAGGATAAAAATCCGAAGTGGGAATGTGATAGAGAATAGGGAGTGCAAGATCAAAGGGAGGGAGAGAATGGAAGGCAGCACGAAAGAGAGGAAAAGGACGGAAGGCAGAATTAAACTGAGAATGATAATGGAAGACAGTAGCAAAGAGAGAAAGATGATGGAAGGGAGCATTAATTAGAGAAAGATAATGGAAAGGAGCACCCAGGAGAGGAAGAGGGAGAGAAATATACTTGCTAAAACAAAAACAAAAAAACATGGACGTCGGCAGACAAACAGCCAGACAATATAAAGACATATTGTCGATAAATGAAATTCAAGAGGATGTTTTATGAAGGACTTGAAATAATGCAGACGTAGAGGTCCAACAGAGGAAGTGAAAGATATTGAAGTTGGGAGGAGAGTTTGTATATCTGGGTTTACCCTCCTGCATAATCTCAACGAACCGTAAGTCTTTATTGAACTGGTAAGACATTACATCTGAGACACACACACACACACACACACACACACACACACACACACACCAGGTAAAAAGAATGAAGAAGGAAGAAGGAAAGATCTAAAGAGATAACCAAGAAATCTGCGACGAGCCCAACAAAAGATTCTCGGAGGAAACGGGGGCATTGTCAGAGTTAAAGAGAAAATAAAAATGCTTGGAAGAATAATAGACACAGTACACAAAATAGGAGAACTAGAGCGAACTGCATACCTCGAAGGCAATGTGATCAGGTAATATCTCTCTGTGGATTCTGAAAGAGAATGCAGGAGATCGGTGTGAACCGCTAGCTAAAATCTACAACAAACCAGTTGACTGGGACAACAGCCAGAGATGTGGAAGACAGCAGACGGAATTCATTTTCTTAAGAAACTGAACAGATAAGAAGCATAAACAAGCCAGTGTCACTGACATGCACTGTACTCGTATGTAAATTACGGAGAGGATAATCATGAGGGGAGTGGTGGAGCACCTGGAAAGGATCGGGTTCGTAAACATCCGGAACAGTGTCAGAGGTGATAAATCCTGCCTCACAACTTCTACGACGAGGTAACAGAAGTGAGCCAAGAGAGATAGAGGAATGAGAAGAGTGAATATTCTGTTAATGTAAGAAAGGTTTTGACACACTACCACACAAGCGACTAGAACAAAACACACGTGCAGCTCCTGGGTATCTTCATTGATGTAATGTTTTTGCCTGTGCAGCAGTCTCTTTCACTCTAATACAAAGGCGACTAGAATACTGGAGAAAGTAGTAGAGAGGCAATTACCTCTCCATTTCTTACACTGCATCCAGTACAATAATGCGCTTCTTTATTAGATTGATAAAAGCCTGCTGCGCAGGTGAAACGTCTCGTTAGTAAAGATACCCAGGTGTTGAAGATGTCACTCAACACCTTGCCGGCATTATATACCACAATTTACAGATATTGGGACAAAAGTTAGGGAAGCTGGCAGTAACAAAAAGGAAGGCGCTGCAATGGATCAAGGAATACCTCAACGGAAGGAAACAAAGAGTGCCCCGTGATCTGGTGGCAAAGGCTCTCGCTTCACACGGTGAGGGTCCGTGTTCGATTTCCGGCGAAGGGGTGTCTATGTTCACCCATCAGTATAAAATGGGTACCTGGGTGTTAGTCGACTGGTGTGGGTCGCATCTTGGGACAAAACTGACCTAATTTGCCCGAAATGCTCAGCATAACAAGGGGCTTTCTACACAGTAGTATGTCATTGATGTCAGCTAGGCCTGTATACCTTGTACATGTAATTGTAGTAAATAAAGATATTATTATTATTATTTTCCGAAAAGATGTGTCACTATGGAGCAAATGACAAGTGAGGTTCCGCCTGGACCAGTACTAGGTCCCTTACTATTCCTTGTGTATTTAAACGAAATGACGGAAGAAATAGTATGATGTAGTCCTGTTCGTAGATATGAAACAAACGAGATAAAACAAACCGGAGAGGACAAGGAGGGACTACAAGCGGACCTGCACAAGCTGCAGGAGTGGTCTGACAAGTGGTTATTTTAATTCATCCCCAGGAAAGGCAAGGTATTGAAAATTGAGAAGGATCAAGAAAAAAATCAGCAAATGAACATAGACACGAGGACTGGAGGAACAAAGGCTGCAAACGTCACTCATGGAGAAAGCTCTAGGGGTAGGCAGAATGCCGAGCACATCGCCAAAGGTGCATGCACATCACTCAAATAACCACTTTCTCGTTTGGCAAATCAAGTTTAGCCTTCTGTAATCTTAACAAAGAGCCCTTCACGACCCTGTGTACGACAAATGTTAAGTTTGCCTTGGAGTATGCAGCACCAGCACGAAACCCCCACCTGATAAAGCATGGTATGAAACTGCAGGAAGTGCTGACGTTTGCAACGAGATTTGTTCCAGAGCTTAAAGAGAGGCTAAAGAAATTGAAGATAGAAAAACCAGGAGAGACATGATGTCGACATACAAAAACTCCGAGGACTTGATAAGGCGAACAGGGATAAACAATTCTAGAAGCGGGAAACAGGTACACAAGGGCACGGTGGGAAGGAAGACATATGTATGTCACAGAAAGTATTTTCCAACCTCAGGGTGGATGTGAAGCGGAATTACCTGGATGAAGAAGTGGTAGAGGCAGACTCCATGCATAGTTATGAGAAGAGGTATGACACTTCTCACGAGGATAAGATGGAATAATTTCAGGAAGTGGCAAGTAAAGAAGCAGCGCCAGGAGCTGAGACTCGACCCCTGCAGCCACAAATCCGTGAGCACACACGCAGCGTTATAATTCCACTGTCATTAACCTTCATATCGATCGTCTGGAGGCTCCGTGTGTGTGTGTGTGTGTGTGTGTGTGTGTGCGTGTGTGTGTGTGTGTGTGTGTGTGTCCGTGTGCATGTGCGTGCGTGTGTGTGTGTTTGTTTGTGTGTGTGTGTGTGTGCGTGTATGTGTGTGTTTGTTTGTGTGTGTGTGTGTGCGTGTGTGTGTGTGTGTGTGTGTTTGTGTGTTGTGTGTGTGTGTGTTTGTGTGTGTGTGTGTGTGTACTCACCAAGTTGTGGTTGCAGGTGTCGTGTAACAGTTCCTGGCCCCGCCTCTTCGCTGGTCGCTACTTGGTCCACTCTCCCTGCTCCATTAGCTTTATCGTATTTCTTCTTATAGCTATGTATGGATCCTGCCTCAACTACATAACACTCCTGACAACTCTATGACTGAAGAAATGTTTCCTAAAATCACTGTGACTCATTTGAATTGTCAACTTCCTGCTGTGACCCTTTGTTCCTGTATCACGTCTCTAAAACATTCTGTTCCCTATCCACGTTGTCTATTCCTCTCAGTATTTTATGTCGTTATAATGTCCCCCCTATTACCCATGTCCTTGAGTGTTGTCAGGTTGATTTCCCTTAACCTCTCCTCGTAGGACATACCCCTTAGCTCCGGGACTAGTTTTGTTACAAACCTTTGCACTTTCTCTAATTTCTTGACATACTTAACTAGATATGGGTTACATACTGGTGCTGCATACTTCAATATGGGTCTGACGAACACGGTGTACAGAGTCTTAAATGACTCCATACTCAGGTGTCGATAAGTTATTCTTAGGTTTGCCTGGCGCCCATATGCCGCTGCAGTTATTTGGTTGATGTGTGCCTCAGGAGATGTGCTCGGTATTATACTCACCCCAGTATCTTTTTCCTTGAGTGAAGCTTGCTGTCTTTGGCCCCTCTAGCCTGTACTCTGTCTGCGGTCTTCTTTGCCCATCCCCAATCTTCACGACTTTGCACTTGGTGGGATTAAACTTCAGGAGTCAATTGTTGGACCAGGATTGCAGCCTCTCTAAATCCCTTTGTAGTCTTACCTGATCCTCATCCGTTAGAATTATCCGCATTAGCTTCACATCACCTGCATACATGGACACCTCTGAATATATTCCTTCTGTCATGTCATTCACAATACCAGAAACAGCACCGGCCCTAGGACTGACCTTTGTGGAACCTCGCTCGTTACAGGCGCCCACTCTGACACCTGTCATGTACCATCACTCGTTGTTTCCTTCCTGTCAGGTATTCTCTGATCCAAAGCAGTGCGCTTTTGCACTAATCTATTGTGCTGAATTGTATCGAAAGCCTTCTTATAGTCCACCCCTCTCTCAACTTCTCTCCTGTCTTACATATGTCACGTTGTCGTAAAACTCCAGTTGGTTTGTGCTGGTTATCGTGTATAAGCTCATGTCTTTCTAGGTGCTCCACGACATTTTTCCTGATAAGCTTCGTCATGACTTTGCATACTATACATGTCAGTGACCTTGGTCTGTAGTTAAATACTGCTTGTCTGTCTCCTGTCTTAAAGATTGGGACTACATTTGCTGTCTTCCTCACCTCAAGTAGTTGTCCTGTTTCGATATATGAGAAGATTGTTGTTAGTGGCACACACAGTGCCTCTGCTCACTTTCTCAGAACCCATGAAAAGATGTTGTCCGGTACCACCGTCTTAGAGGTATCTAGTGGCTCCAGTTTTTCCCAGTATGTGTATATGTGTGTGTACTCACCTAATTGTGGTTTCAGGGGTCGAGACTCAGCTCCTGGCCCCGCCTCTTCGCTGTCCGCTACTGGGTCTCTGCTCTCCCTGCTCCATGAGCTTTATCATACCTTGTCTTAAAACTATGTATGGTTCCTGCCTCCACTATATCTTTCTCTAGACTATTCTACTTCCTGACTACTCTGTGGCTGAAGAAATGCTTCCTAACATCCCTTTGACTCATCTGAGTCTTCAGCTTCCAGTTGTGTCCCCTTGTTTCTGTGTTCCCTCTCTGGAACATCCTGTCACTGTCTACCTTGTCGATTCCCCGCAGTATTTTGTATGTCGTTATCATGTCTCCTCTGACCCTTCTTTCCTCCAGTGTTGTTAGTCCTATTTCCCTCAACCTTTCTTCATAGGACAGACCCTGAGTTGTGGAACTAACCTTGTCGCAAACCTTTGCACTTTCTCTAGTTTCTTTACGTGCTTGACCAGGTGTGGGTTCCAGACTGGTGCTGCATATTCTAGTATGGGCCTGACGTACACGGTGTACAGTGAGTGTGTGTGTACTCACCTAGTTGTTGTGGTTGCAGGGGTCGAGTCACAGCTCCTGGCCCCTCCTCTTCACTGGCCGCTACCGGGTCACTCTCCCTGCGCCATGAGCTTTATCATACCTCATCTTAAAGCTATGTATGGAATCTGCCTCCACTACATCGCTTCCCAAACTATTAAACTTCCCGACCACTCTGTGACTGAAGAAATACTTCCTAACATCTCTGTGATTCATCTGAGTCTTCAACTTCCAACTGTGTCCCCTTGTTGCTGTGTCCCATCTCTGGAACATTCTGTCTTTGTCCACCTTGTCAATTCCTCTCAGTATCTTATATGTCGTTATCATGTCCCCCCTATCTCTCCTGTAATCCAGTGTCGTCAGGTCGATTTCCCTTAACATCTCCTCTGGGACTAGTCTTGTTGCAAACCTTTACACTTTCTCTAGCTTCTTTACGTGCTTGTCTAGGTGTGGGTTCCAAACTGGTGCTGCATACTCCAGTATGGGCCTAACGTACACAGTGTACAGGGTCCTGAACGATTCTTTATTAAGATGTCGGAATGCTGTTCTTAGGTTTGCTAGGCGCCCATATGCTGCAGCAGTTATTTGGTTGATGTGCGCCTCAGGAGATGTACCTGGTGTTATACTCACCCCAAGATCTTTTTCCTTGATTGAGGTTTGTAGTCTCTGGCCCCTAGACTGTACTCCGTTTGCGGTCTTATTTTTCCTTCCCAAATCTTCATGACTTTGCACTTGGTGGGGTTGAACTCCAGGAGCCAATTGCTGGACCAGGCATGCAACCTGTCCAGATCCCTTTGTAGTTCTGCCTGATCATCGTCCGATTGAATTCGTCTCATCAACTTCACATCATCTACAAACAGGGACACTTCGGAGTCTATTCCTTCCGTCATGTCGTTCACAAACAGCACCGGTCCTAGGACTGACCCCTGTGGAACCCCACTCGTCACCGGCGCCCACTCTGACACCTCGCCACGTACCATGACTCGCTGCTGTCTTCCTGACAGGTATTCCCTGATCCATTGTAGTGCCTCCCCTGTTATCCCTGCCTGGTCCTCCAGCTTCTGCATTAATCTCTTGTGTGGAACTGTGTCAAACGCCTCCTTACAGTCCAAGAATATGCAATCTACCCACCTCTCTCTCTCTTGTCTTACTGCTGTCACCCTGTCGTAGAACTCCAGTAGGTTTGTGACACAGGATTTCCCGTCCCTGAAACCGTGTTGCCCGTCGTTGATAAGATCATTCCTTTCTAGGTGCTCCACCACTCTTCTCCTGATAATCTTCTCCATGACCTTGCATACTATACAAGTCAGTGACACTGGTCTGTAGTTTAGTGCTACGCTCCTGTCTCCTTTTATAAAAATTGGAACTACATTTCCTGTGTGTGTGTGTGTGTGTGTGTGTGTGTGTGTGTGTGTGTGTGTGTGTGTGTGCTTTCTAGATCCAGTTTCAAAACGTTTCTACTAACTACTCTGGAATAACACTGTTATATCTTGTTATTTTGTGTGGAGTCCGCGTGCAATGTGTTGGTGTTCACTTCACTCCACTGATTTACCTCTCTACTTCTTAAGAAATTTTCCCTAACATCCCCGTGGCTCAGTTGCATGGGTAACATCCTACCACAATCTCTCGATCATTTCATTATTTTGGTAAAGAGGCTATCCTTCCTGCTTTGTCTCTGCCCTCGAGTATTTTCCCTGTCTTAAACATATCTCCTTTTGCTTGTACAGACGTAAGGACCTGTCTAATTAAATATCTTATTTCCCTCAGCTCTGACACCAGTTTGTACACCACACAGCAACTGCTTCGCACAACACATGTTCTACACATTGCCTGGGTCACACGACACCCGCTCTACATAAAGTCTGGGTCACACAACACATGCTCTACACAAAGCCTGGGTCACACAACACCTGGCTTACATAGCACTTGCTCTACACAAAGAATGATCTACAGAAGACTTCCTCCACACGAAGCCTGGGTCAGGCAACACCTGTGTCAAACATCAACGTTACAACACAAGCCGCCACAGTAACTAAGACACAACACCTTCATAAAAAAACACACACCATCAATTAAGTGAAAGAATTACTCAGAATGATTGAAATTGATGTAGGTTAATTGGCATTAATTTGTATTATTACCTCCTACCGGAATGACTCCAAGACCCAGATTAATTCCAAATTGGAAGATTGGATGTCGTGGCAGCGATATGTGTGTGTGTGTGTAATTGGAAGATTATGTTAACGAATAGATTTGTCGGTGAATAGATGGATGGGAGGCGATACACACATACGCTACACACAAACACACACACACACACACACACACACATACACACACACACACACACACACACACACACACACATAAACACACACATACACACACACACACACATACACAAACAAGGTGGTCAGAGACAGTATGTTCCAGAGATGGGACACAGCCACAAGGGGTCACAGTTGGAAGTTGAAGACACAGATCAATCAAAGGGATGTTGGGAAGTATTTCTTCAGTCATGGGGTTGTCAGGAAGTGGAATAGTCTAGCAAGTGATGTAGTGGAGGCAGGAACCATACATAGCTTTAAGACGAGGTATGATAAGCTCAGGGAGCAGGGAGAGGACCTAGTAGCGGTCAGTGAAGAGGCGGGGCCAGGAGGTAAGTTTCGACTCCTGCAATCACAATTAGGTGAGTAAAATTAGGTGAGTACACACACACACACACACACACACACACACACACACACACACACACACACACACACACACACACACACACACAACACACACACAAATCGACCTGACGACACTGGAGGACAGAAGAGATAGGGAGGACATGATAACGACATATAAGATACTGAGAAGAATAGACAAGGTGGACAGAGACATAATGTTCCAGAGATGGGACACAGCAACAAGGGGACACAGTTGGAAGTTGAAGACTCAAATGAATCACAGGGATGTTAGGAAGTATTTCTTCAGTCATAGAGTGGTCGGGAAGTGGAATAGCTTGGGAAGCGATGTAGTGGAGGCAGGTTCCATACATAGCTTTAAGGAGAGGTATGGAGCAAGGAGCGTCAGTCTTTGGCCACCTAGCCTATACTCTGTCTGCGGTCTTCTTTCCCCTTCCTCCTTATCTGGGCATACTATTGTGTGTGTGTATACATACATACATACTTATATATAAATATATGCAGTGGTTTAATACATATGACCTCCTTTTTAATATTCCCCGACTTCATTTCTCCATTTGCAAAAAACAAAATTGTCACTTCTTTTCGACAACACATTTTCCTGAATTTTCAGCTGCAGATTCTTCTTATGTTTTTCTGGTATCCTTTTATGACCATATACATAGTTACCAAGTCTTCTCTCTTCCCATCAATTAAAATATCTTCAGAATTTTTAATCTTTATTCGTAACTCATGTTTCTTAGCTTTGGGAGTTATGTGTCTGGGCTAATTATGTGTTTATTTTTTTATGTATTTGGGTGCTACTGCATAATGGAGTTTTTTTAATGTGTTCTGAAGTTTCTGATTTTTTTTTCTAGTATTTTGAAGTCCATGAATCTGAAAGCTATTTTAGTGTTTGCTAGTATAGCTGTTCATTCATTTGAACTCCGTTCACCGTTGTGCGCTTTGATATCTCAGCTTTCACCATCACCCTCCCTTTCCCCCGCACCTCGGTCTCAGACCAGGCCTCCCAGTCCCCCGCACCTCGGTCTCAGACCAGGCCTCCCAGTCCCCCGCACCTCGGTCTCAGACCAGGCCTCCCAGTCCCCCGCACCTCGGTCTCAGACCAGGCCTCCCAGTCCCCCGCACCTCGGTCTCAGACCAGGCCTCCCAGTTCCCCGCACCTCGGTCTCAGACCAGGCCTCCCAGTTCCCCGCACCTCGGTCTCAGACCAGGCCTCCCAGTCCCCGCACCTCGGTCTCAGACCAGGCCTCCCAGTTCCCCGCACCTCGGTCTCAGACCAGGCCTCCCAGTTCCCCGCACCTCGGTCTCAGACCAGGCCTCCCAGTTCCCCGCACCTCGGTCTCAGACCAGGCCTCCCAGTTCCCCGCACCTCGGTCTCAGACCAGGCCTCCCAGTTCCCCGCACCTCGGTCTCAGACCAGGCCTCCCAGTCCCCCGCACCTCGGTCTCAGACCAGGCCTCCCAGTCCCCCGCACCTCGGTCTCAGACCAGGCCTCCCAGTTGCCGACCAGGCTCTGGTGTGAGCCACACTCACTCCTACGTATGCAGCACTGCCAGGCTGATCGGGAAATGATTTGAAGAACTTATCAAGCTCCCTCTTGAAGACAACCAGGGGTCTGTTAGTAATTCCTTTTATATGTGAAGGAAGAGTGTACACAAATCTTGGTCCCTCATACTTGATGAGTTATCTCTTAGTGTTCTCGCTGCTCCCATGTTTCTCATTGGGGTATATATTTCGCACCGTTTGCATAGTCTGTTGTTGTTTTTGTAGAGGGTAATTACGGTTTGCAGATTTGGGATCACTTTAAAAAAAAAAATCCTGGTGTAGATTATGATGCATCTTTCTCTTCAACGTTTCACAGAGTACAGTTCGAGAGGCTGCAAGCATTCCTAGTATTTTACGGGCAGTGAAGGTTCTCTAAATTCTACGGATCTCAGTTTCTCCTGCCGTAAGAACATGAAAGTCACAATATTCTAGACCAGTTCGTCAAAAACCTGTACATAGGAGAGAAATCCCATGGCGACGTTTCGAGTAATAGCGTGACTGGTTAGGAACGGACCGAAACGTCGTCGCAAGGTTCCTTTTCTGAGTACGGGTTTTTGGTGAATTCGCCTGTCTTAAAATAACAATAGAGAGAACACGCGACTTAAAATGTATCGTCACTGACTTGACATCTGCTTTAAAAGTGATACTCATCCAGTCTATGATTTTCCTTTCCAGTGTTATAATAACACAGTTGTGATCCTTGAATGTGAGATCTGAAATATTCTCTCCCGAGTTTCTTTTATATTTCGTTGCAGTTTTTAGTTTCCCTCAATTTGTTCATATAGTAACCGAAATTTGCTTACAATGAACATCATATTGTTTTTTGTTGACCACTAGAAGTGAACCAGTATTGCATACGTGTTAAACGACAGCAGCACTCACAAAAAATATCCTTCTTTGAGAAACTGCCTATTTTATATGAGGGTTGGGATGGTAAAGAAATAAAACAAATGTTAGAGCAAAAAAGGCAAAACAAAGCAATGGGGTCAGGTATCCTCAGGCAGAACATAAGTAGAAAAGCAACACATATGCAACACAGTACAGGGGTACAAGGAGTGCAGTTCCACAGAAAAATAAAAGAGAACGAGACACACATACAAGCCACAGCAAGCAGCAGATGTAGTATACACAAATTTTGCAAAAGCCTTTGACTGCAATCATGGTGTAATAGTACACAAAATATCTACTAAGGAATAACTGGAAAGCTGGGCAGATTGATCTTTAACTTTCTAACCAATAGAAGAGTAATAGTAAACAGAATTAAGTTAGAGGCTGCCACTTTGAAAAGTTCTGTTCCACAAGGCACAGTAATCGTCCCCATTCTCTTCCTCATCATATCAGACACAGACTGAGATGTAAATCGTAGCACCGTGTCTTCATTTGCTGACGATATTAGAATTGGGATGAATGTCGTTCATTGACAACACTGTAAATCTTCAAACGGATATATACCAAGTCTTCCAGTGTCCAACACTGAGAAGTTCAATGAGGACAAATTTCAGTTACTCCGTTTCGGAAAACTTTAGGAATTAAAAGCTAGAATTGAATATAACACAAATTCTAACCAACATTTGAGCGAGAAACTAACGCGAAGGACTTAGGAGTAATAATGTATGAAAATCTCAACTTCAAGGACTATAATAGTGTCATTATCACAACTGCGAGGAAAATGATAGGATGGATAATGAGAACCATCGAAACAATGGATGCCAAGCCAATGATGATCCTCTCTAAATCACTTGTTCCATCTAAGCTAGAATTGTTGATCTGCAAAGCACCTCAGTTACTGGGAACGTTAAAGGGCCTGGGCCTGTACTCTTTGGAGCTCAGGCGGGTAAAGTACACCATAATTTACACCTAAAAAATCCTAGAGTGACTTGTCCCAAATCTTCACACAGAAATCACTTCCTAGGAAAGCTGAACACTCGGCAGACGGTGCAACTTCCTCCCAGAGAAAACAAAGAGTGCCGAAAGTAAACTGAGATAAAACGCAATAAGTATCAGGGAACCAAGGCTGATCAGCTGCTTTCCAGTATACATAAGGGGAATTACCAATAAATCTCTATCTGTCTTTAATTAAGAGGGAACTGGGAAGTACTGCGACCTCAGAAAAAGGAAGCATTAATTATAGTGTATATAATAATTCTTATAATTTTATATTGCTGATATTTTCATTAATAGTAGAAGATTTCATGCTCTATATTGTTATTTGACTTATTATATTAGCTTATGTATGTAGGTAGGATGTAACAACTACACCTCTCATTGTGCTCACTGTTGGAGAGTTCTGATAGTTAGCCAGCACTTGCCCGCTTGTTTAACAGTCGGTGTCAGGCGCAATCTGCTACCCACTTGGTGATGTCGCAGGAGTAAGTTGTTACTAAGTCACGTGACTTACCTGATGTTGTGGCTGCTGGGCCTGCCTCACCCTCTCTCTTTCTGGCTGTTGTTCGTGGTGGCAACTTGCTATCTCTCTCATTTGCTGCTTTTCGTGTGACTAAGACTCCGTTTTTGGTAGAGTATGCCTTCGTTGGTGAGCAGAGACATACACCTCGTAACTCTGTGCAACTCTGTTCACAGGGCACTGTTTAGACTTAATTATATTTGACGTTTTTCAGAGGTTGTGTTGTGGAGAAACTCTATATCTCTGGTTCCGAGTTAAACTTGTGACTTATATTTGTTCTGGCATCTACATACTGCCGTAGTCGGGGATTTAGTATTGCTGAACATTGTTTCAATAATAAAGGTGTTTTATGCCTTTGTGGAGGATCTGTTCAAGGTCCACAGTTAGGTTCATCGATTTTGTCTATTTGTTCCTTGCCTGATGATGTGCTCTTCACTGCTGCTTCGTACATTATTGATGTTTGGCGAATGAGTCGTCATATTGTTCAAGCAAGCTGTTTGATTTCCTTGTTGGTTCAGAAACTAGACTATTTAGGGACTTGTCAGTCACGGTATAAATCTAAGTCGAGTCGAGTCTTGCTGAGACATAACGAGCATTATTGAGCACATACATACACACACACATACACACCCGGAATCAGTTTTCTTTTAGCCCGCATCTAACCCACGGGACCATACACTCCTACAAGAATCACGCACCCAGCAGATCTAGGTGTTGTACCACGATCCGAGGACATACGATGGTGTGGGTTCCTCAGAGCTAATTTCAATCTACTCCCCGTTTGGTGTACTAGCCTCCACAAGCAGTATATATCGTATTGTAACCACCAACGAGTGGTATTTAATCAATAACAACATTGCGACTAGCCGGGGGATCGAACCCGTGTTGTTTTAGTCTGCCTCATGGTAAGCAAAAATTCCAGGACGCTCTAACCCATGGGACCATACAGTCCTACAAGAATCATGCACCCAGCAGAGCTAGGTGTTGTTCCATGATCCGAGGACATACGATGGAGTGTTTGCCTCAGTGCTAATTTCAATCTACTCCCCGTTTGGTGTACTAGCCTCCACAAGCAGTATATATCGTATTGTAACCACCAACGAGTGGTATTTAATCAATAACAACACTGCGACTAACCGGGGATCGAACCCGTGTTGTTTTAGCACACATCATGGTGAGTGAAAATTCCACGATGCTCTAACTGATGGGACAATACAGTGTTGTTATTGATTAAATACAACTCGATCGTGGTTACAATACGATATATACTGCTTGTGGAGACTAGTACACCAAACGGGAGTAGAATGAAATTAGCTCTGAGGCACCCACACCATCGTATGTCCTCGGGTCACGGTAGAACACCTAGCTCTGCTGGGTGCACACACACACACACACACACACACACACACATATATATATATATTATCCATGTACTTGAGTATATCTCATCATAGCAACGTACCAGACGGTGCTTATGAGTAGTACAGTTATTGAATATGCCCTTAGCAATATATGATTATATGTATAAGATAACTAGAACTATGAGATAAATGTATACCACGTTATACTCCAAGAGCTGTGAAGGAGCTATTCTCCTTAATTATACCAAATATATTAATTTTAATTATTACCACCTAGAAAACTTTGTTATCAAATATATCTCAGAGATATTTGAAGGTCTCTTAATGACTGGACTAGAATATTCTGTGGCAAACTGTTACAAAACCAGAAACAGGCCAAATTTTAGAGGGGGGTCAATAAGTTGACCTTCTTCTAGTATTCTCTGGAGATGTCTATACTTTATGGATGTCACATTTTTTAACAAACAGATATCTAAAGTCAGCGCCTGATCAGCCGGGCTGTGGTTCGTAGGTTGGATTGCATGTGGGCAGCAGTAACCGCCTGGTTGATCAAACCAGCGGCCTGATCATGGACTGGGCCGCAAGGTCGTTGACCCTCGTAACTCCCACTAGGTAGACTCCTAGTAGAAGGCTATATTTATATCGGCTTGGAGAACTGCTACGTTCTCAGTGGATGTGACTCTCATACAGATTTTATTATTTTCTGCTAAGGGTGATATGTTTTATATCTGTTTGTATCGGATTTAAGAATGAGAAAAAAAAATCGGGCGAGTACTGTGGCAGCCTCTGATTGCACTCTCTTCACTATTACTCTTTGGGTTCTGTTTGTTAGGAGGTCGAACATCTGTCTGCCCACTATTCCAGTTTCTCCTTATGCACACATTTTGTGCTCAGTTACACCATGGACGCACTTGTCAAAGACTTTGACAAAGGTACCGTGTCACATAGTCTCTTCCCGTACCTCCTTTCCCTATCACCTTCTATCCCCACTCTCATTACTCCCATTTCCTATTCGTCTTCCCATGCCATCTTCCTCTTCCTTCTTCTACCATCTATTCTTACACTCTACCTTGCCTCTATCCTTTTTCCTTCCACACTCCCCAGGCATTCTCTCACCCCTTCCTTCTTTTATTCCTCTGCCCTCACCATCTCCCTTCCTCTAGCAGTTAGCAATACGTAACCCCCCCCCCTTTCCGGGACTTAATATCCGCTCAAGCCAATTGCAATTTCGGGGTGTTGAAGGACGTAACTAATGGCTGCCACTAAGGTCGACGTAGCCGTCGAGGAAGCCCAGTAAATAGCCTCTACAGGAATGGGACAGCTTGACCCACTCTTGTCCACCGATGGGTGGTGGTAACCCCAGTTTTGATATTTCGAATCTGTGTTTGAACGACCCACGAACGATGGCAGTGGAATAAGCAATATGAATTCGTGTTTTCTTTTTAGTCGTTCGGATCGTTAACAAAGATCGTGAGAACATGAACCAGTTACTTGCACCTCACTTTCTTTCACTTTCACTGGTGTATAAACACTGTAATTGATGTTGTTCTACCGACGTGCAGGAAAAAAAAATGTATAAATAGAGAAATGATATCGATAAAGTTTTCCCTTTCTACACTAACTTGACTTATTTGTTCTGGTTAAAGATTATCGTTGATGTGTGTGTTTATGGAGTCACTGATTGATGAAGCTGGACGGTGGGACCTCGATTGTTCTCTCTCTCTCTCTCTCTCTCTCTCTCTCTCTCTCTCTCTCTCTCTCTCTCTCTCTCTCTCTCTCTCTCTCTCTCTCTCTCTCTCTCTCTCTCTCTCTCTCTCTCTCTCTCTCTCTCTCTCTCTCTCTCTCTCTCTCTCTCTCTCTCTTTCTCTTTCTCTCTCACTCTCTTTCGCTTGGTAACTATATTGGAGGTGGCTGTGTTGGTGGTAGTAGTGGTGGTGATGGTGGTAGAGGAGGTGGTGATGTTGGTGGTGGTGATGGTGGTAGAGGAGGTGGTGATGTTGGTGGTGGTGATGGTGGTAGAGGAGGTGGTGATGTTGGTGGTGGTGATTGTAGAGGTGGTGGTGGTAATGGTAGAGGTAATGGTGGTGATATTTGTGGTGGTAATGGTAGTGGTGGTGTTGTTATTGTTGGTGGTAGTGATGTTGTTGTCGTTGTTGTTGTGGTGGTGGTGGTGACAGGGGTGGAGGTGGTAGTGGTATTGATGGTGTTGTTGTTGGTAGTTATAGAGTTGTTGTCGTTGTTGTTGTTGTTGTTGTAGTGGTGGTGGTAATGGTGGTGGAGGTGTTGGTGGTACTAATAGTGTTGTTGTTGTTGGTGGTGGAGGTAGTGGTAGTTGTGGTGGTAGTAGTGGTGGTGATGGTGGTAGTTGTTATGGTGGTAGTGGTGGTGGTGCGGACACAAGGCTAGCTGCAGTAATCAATGTCACTATAGCAGTACCACATACTACCAGCTACGGAGTCTCCGTGAACCACACTCCGTGAACCACACTCCGTGAACCACACTCCGTGAACCACACTCCGTGAACCACACTCCGTGAACCACACGCCGTGAACCACACTCCGTGAACCACACGCCGTGAACCACACTCTCGCTCGTGCCAGCTCCTCCTCGTAATGCTCAGGCGAGCACCGCCCATCCCAGCTTCCGCTGCTTGTCTTCCTCAAGCAGCATCACCCTTCCTTCCTCCTGATGCAGCCTTCCTGAAGCAGCATCACCCTTCCTTCCTCCTGATGCAGCCTTCCTGAAGCAGCATCACCCTTCCCTACCCACGGTGATGCCTTTCTCAAGAAGCATCACCCTTCCCTACCTCTGATGCTGCCTTCCTCAAGCAGCATCACCCTTCCCTACCTCTGATGCTGCCTTCCTCAAGCAGCATCACCCTTCTCTACCTCTGATGCTGCCTTCCTCAAGCAGTATCACCCTTCTCTACCTCTGATGCTGCCTTCCTCAAGCAGCATCACCCTTCCCTACCTCTGATGCTGCCTTCCTCAAGCAGTATCACCCTTCTCTACCTCTGATGCTGCCTTCCTCAAGCAGCATCACCCTTCTCTACCTCTGATGCTGCCTTCCTCAAGCAGCAACACCCTTCACTGCCTCTGATGCTGCCTTCCTCAAGCAGCAACACCCTTCACTGCCTCTGATGCTGCCTTCCTCAAGCAGCAACACCCTTCACTGTCTCTGATGCTGCCTTCCTCAAGCAGCATCACCCTTCTCTGCCTCTGATGCTGCCTTCCTCAAGCAGCAACACCCTTCACTGTCTCTGATGCTGCCTTCCTCAAGCAGCAACACCCTTCACTGTCTCTGATGCTGCCTTCCTCAAGCAGCAACACCCTTCACTGCCTCTGATGCTGCCTTCCTCAAGCAGCAACACCCTTCACTGCCTCTGATGCTGCCTTCCTCAAGCAGCATCACCCTTCACTGCCTTCCTCAAGCAGCAACACCCTTCACTGTCTCTGATGCTGCCTTCCTCAAGCAGCAACACCCTTCACTGCCTCTGATGCTGCCTTCCTCAAGCAGCATCACCCTTCACTGCCTTCCTCAAGCAGCAACACCCTTCACTGTCTCTGATGCTGCCTTCCTCAAGCAGCATCACCCTTCATTGTCCCTGATGCTGCCTTCCTCAAGCAGCATCACAGCAAATTCTTACACACTGAAGAAGAAATGACAGTTATTTATTTAATTCTGCTGCAACAACAACAACAGCTGCTACTGTTTCTAGCACTTCTTCTGTTATTATTGCTACTTCTACTACTACTAATAGCACCACGTCTGCTCCTGCGACTATTACTAATACTACTACTACAACTGATATTATTAATAATAATAATAATAATAATAATAATAAATAATAATAATAATAATAATATTCACATTAAAAACAAAAACAAACTAATACTGAAACACAATAAAGATATAATTATAAAATCACACTCATTCTTATGATTCTAAACATTGATCCTGACATCGACCTCTTATTAAATGACTTACACGACCCTAACAGCAATTGTAATTATTACACAGCAGAACAAGCAAAAGCACTAGTCAGAGCCAACAATAACTGTCTTTAACTACAATATCAGATCTTTAAACACACATTACGATGTCCTCACAGCATTAATAAATTCCCTGGAGGCCAGCATGTCCATCATTGCTCTCACTGAAACCTGGCTAAAGCCTAATACTAATACTGCAGATATCTATGTCATTCCTGGTTACACATCCATACACAACTGTAGGCCAGACCAACAAGGGGGTGGCACAGCTATTAACTACTCAGACCAGCTTGAATATATCAACAATACTTGCACAAGAGATGAGCATGGAGAATATCTAATACCTAAGTTTAAATCAAAATACCTACAAAAACCTCTCACAGTGATAAACATCTACAGAGTACCACAGTCAAATATTAACCAATTTAGTGAAAAATTAGGAAGTATGATTACTGATGCACACATGAACAAAGACAACTTAATACTAACAGGAGACTTCAGTATCAATCTCCTACAAGATCAGGACCCACAAGTAACTGAATTCACAAACACTATGAACAACTGCTTGTTACTACCAACAGTAACAAAACCAACAAGAATCTCTGAGAGACTAGTGCCTCCCTATTAGACCACATCTGGACTAACACCATATTCCCAATACAATCAGGCATATTCACAGATAATACAACAGACCACTACCCTACCTTTCTCATAACCAACCTAGGTAAATTACCCCAAGAGACTACTAAAGTTACCTTCAGACTACATAATGAGACAGCTATTAATAACTTCATAACAGCTATGTCAAACATCGACTGGCAAACCGAGTTAGACACCTATACAGATACAGACATATGTATTAATAATTTTCTAAAAAAAGACCCAATACCTCTATAATATGCATTGCCCTAAAAAACTAAACAGATCACAGCTAAGAGACTAAAAGTCCCTGGCTAACACCAAACATTCTCAAATCCATTAATATAAAACACCTATATGAAAAAAAGTACAGAATGGGTCAAATAACGAGAGAACAAACAAAACGTTACTCATCAAACCTAACCAGCCTGATAAGAAGGTAAAAAAAAAATATATTATGAGAACAGATTACATAATTTAAAAGGTGATATAAAAAAGACCTGGAAAACCCCATCTGAAATTCTAGTAACTAAAAAGATATCCAGAAACAGAACAATCAAACTGAAAAAAACAGATGAACCCCTACTCCCACGGACTTAAGCAGCAAACATACTCAATATTTTCTTCTCCACCATAGGAAAAAAGCTGGCAAGCAAAATCCCAAGTTCAAACACTCCATCTAACGACTACCTTACTGGCACCTTCCCGAATACACTGTTCTTAGCTCCGACCAACCCAACAGAAGTCTCATTTGTTATCAACGCTTTAAAAAACTAGGCAGGAGATCTAAATAACTTACAACCTTTTATATACAAAAATTTTTCTCAAGTACTATCACCTATTATTGCAACACTCTTTAACAAATCCATTGAATCCTCCACCTTCCCATCAATACTCAAAATAGCGAGGGTTACCCCCATACATAAAGGAGGAGATCAAACAGACCTGAATAACTATAGGCCAATATCTAACTTACCCCTTTTCTCCAAAATCTTTGAAAAAATAATTCACAGGCAAATCTATTCCTACCTCATCTTCCACAACATACTCAACCCCCTTCAGTTTGGTTTCAGGCCTAATATAAACACAAATGATGCTATTATACACATGCTAGAAATAATATACACCGCTCTTGAGAAAAAAGAAATCCCACTTTGAATCTTCATTGATTTACGTAAAGCTTTTGATACAGTTGACCATGATCTGTTACACTTAAAATTATCACACTATGGTATAAGAGGGCACTCCCTCAACTACCTAAAGTCATACCTTAGCGACAGAAGCCAATATGTGTACACAAATGGAGCTAACTCTTCCACACATACAATTACAGTTGGTGTCCCAAAGGGAAGTGTTCTTGGCCCACTTCTCTTTCTCATTTACATAAACGACATACCAAATGCATCTCAACTACTCAAACCCATACTATTTGCAGATGACACTACCTACGTCTTCTCTCACCCATGCCCAGTTACACTAGCCAACACTGTAAATGAAGAGAAGAGAACAGAGAGAGAGAGAGCAGGATAAGGCAATCCCTGGATTTAAATGAAGCTGGTGTTAATCGCAGAAATCTCAAATGAATCCACAAATCTTTTTTTAATCTACAGTGCAACAAGAAAATAAATCCGGAGTGAATTAAGTTCATTTTTGCTGTGAATCAGCGGCGACGCAGCAGTGAATTTCGGTGGATAAGCAGCGAGTTTTGAGTGAACGCATTTTCAGTTCGTAGTGACTTTACAGTGACTGTAGTGACTCTGCAGTGTAACACTGGCTGTGCCAGACTGCCGCTGTGTGCCAATATTGCGTGAATGTGTACTCACCTAATTGTGGTGGTGTGGTGTGTGTGTCAGTGTGTGTGTGTGTGTGTGTGTGTGAGTGTGTGTGTGCATGTGTGTGTGTACTCACCTATTTGTGGTTGCAGTGGTCGATTCATAGCTCCTGGCCCCGCCTCTTCACTGATTGCTACTAGGTCCTCTCTCTCCCTGCTCCATGAGCTTTATCAAACCTCGTCTTAAAACTATGTATGGTTCCTGCCTCCACTAAGTCACTTTCTAGGCTATTCCACTTCCTGACAACTATATGACTGAATAAATACTTTCTAACATCCCTCTGACTCATAGGAGTCTTCAACTTCCAATTGTGACCCCTTGTTTCTGTGTCCCCTCTCTGGAACATCTTGTCTCTGTCCACCTTATCTATTCCTCGCAGTATTTTATATGTCGTTATCATGTCTCCCCTAACCCTCCTGTCCTCTAGTGTCGTCAGACCGATTTCCCTTAACCTTTCTTCGTAGGACAATCCCCTTAGCTCTGGGACTAGTCTTGTTGCAAACCTTTGCACTTTCTCTAATTTCTTGACGTGCTTGACCAGGTGTGGGTTCCAAACTGGTGCTGCATACTCCAGTATGGGCCTGACGTATATGGTGTACAGAGTCTTGAATGATTCCTTATTGAGGTATTGGAACGCTATTCTTAGGTTTGCCAGCCTCCTGCATGCTGCAGCAGTTATCTGATTAATGTGTGCCTCAGGAGATGTGCTCGGTATTAAACTCACCCCAATATCTTTTTCCTTGAGTGAGGTTTGCAGTCTTTGGCCATCTAGACTATACTCTCTCTGCGGTCTTCTTTGCCCATCCCCGATCTTCATGACTTTACATTTGGCAGGGTTAAATTCAAGGAGCCAGTTACTGGACCAGGCTTGTAGCCTGTCCAGGTCTCTTGTAGTCCTGCCTGATCCTCGACTGATTTAA
>WNWK01018164.1:0-40635 GCA_009830355.1 Cherax destructor | reverse complement strand
ACTGTGATATTACATAATTTATCTTCTGGGCCTCTGTAAAAATTAATTACTGGGATATTATTAATGTCTTCCTGTGTGAAAACCGAGAGAAAATAATTATTAAAAATAGAGCACATATCATTCTCCTTGTCAGTAAGATGCCCAAAGTTATTTTTAAGGGGACCTATCTTATCCCTAACTTTTGTTCTATAAACCTGGAAAAACTTTTTGGGTTAGTTTTGAATCCTAGCAACTTTAATTTCATAGTCCCGTTTAGCTTTTCTTATTCCCTTTTAACGTCCCTCTTAATGTCAGTATACTGATTTATAAGATGACCCTCACCTCGTTTATGCGCCTATAAATTCCTTTCTTCTGCCCTAAAAGATATTTGAGCCTATTATTCATCCATTTTGGGTCATTTCATTGATCTAATTTCTTTATACGGGATAAATGTTCTTTGGGCAGCCTGTATAGTGTTAAGAAAACTGTCATATTGATATCTCTCTTCTTCACCCCAGTCCACAGTTGATAAGTGTTCTCTAAGTCCATTATAATCTGCTAAGCGAAAATCTGGGACCATTACTGAATTATCCCTACTATCATACATCCATTCAATGCTAAGGTAATTGACTTGTGGTCGCTTGAGCCGAGTTCCTCTGTAATTTCTAAATTATTAACAAGGGTTTCCTTGCTTGCCAGAACCAAGTCAGTAGGTTATTTCCCTTGTAGGTTCTGTTACAAACTGCTTCAAAAGCAATCCTGAACTACTTCTAAAAGTCGTTAGATTCTAAATTCCCTGTCATGAAATTCCAATCAATCTGACTAAAGTTAAAGTCCCCTAGAATTACTACGTTATCGTGTCTTGTGGCCTTAACAATTTCCTCCCAAAGTAGTCTCCCTTGTTCCCTATCTAAGTTTGGAGGACGGTAAATCACGCCTAAAATCAATTTTTCACACCCTCTGAAAATTCTATCAGACAGACTCTGTATGTGTTAATTCAGACATTATACCCGTTTTTATGCAACAATTTAAATGATCACGGACATAGAGTGCCACCCCACCCCCTTTCCCGATACTTCTGTCTACTTGGAACAATTTAAAACCCTGAATGTGACATTCGGCAGGCAAGTCCCGATTTTTCATATTAAACCATGTCTCAGTTATTGCAAAAACATCAATATTACCCGTACTTGCAACTAATCTCAACTCGTCCATCTTATTCCTAGCACTACGACTATTGGTGTAATATATATTTAGAGACCCTCCTTTCTCTTTACCCTTCCTGCTCATCTCTGTTTTTCCACTATACCTATTACTGTCCTTGTCATCTAGTGTCACTAGCTTTCCACTATCCACCTTATTCTGCCTATTACTAGTTCTCCTACTAGTGTTGTTAGGACTTTAAACTAGGATTAGTTAGAGGAAAATACTGAATGTCGAAATATGGATCTAGGCTTTGATATAAAAAATCTTAACAATAACAAGGACAGTAATAGGTATAGTGGAAAAACAGAATGGAGCAGGAAGGGTAAAGAGAAAGGAGGGTCTTTAAAAGTGTATTATACAAATAGTCGTAGTGCTAGGAATAAGATGGACGATTTGAGATTAGTTGCAAGTGCAGGTAACATTGATGTATTTGCCATAACTGAGACGTGATTCAATACGAAAAATAGGGACATGCCTGCTGAATGTCATATACAGGGTTTTAAATTGTTCCAAGTAGACAGAAGTTTCAGGAAGGGGGGTGGAGTGGCACTGTATGTCCGGGATCGCTTGAACTGTTACATAAAAAAGGGAATAAAGTCTGAAATAACACATACAGAGTCTGTCTGGATAGAATTTTCAGAGGGGCATGAAAAATTGATTTTAGGTGTGATATACCGTCCCCCAAACTTAGATAGGGACCAAGGGAGACTACTATGGGAGGAAATTGTTAAGGCCACAATGCACGATAACGTAGTTATTCTGGGTGACTTCAATTTTAGTCAAATTGATTGGAATTTTTGACTCGGAATTTAGAATCTAACGACTTCTTAGAAGTAGTTCAAGATTGTTTTTTGAAGCAGTTTGTGACAGAACCTACAAGGGGAAATAACCTGCTTGACTTAGTTCTGGCAAACAAGGAAACCCTTGTTAATAATTTAGAAATTACAGAGGAACTCGGTGCAAACGACCACAAATCAATTACCATTGGCATTGAATGGAAGTTTCATAGTAGGAATAACTCAGTAACGGTCCCAGATTTTCGCTTAGCAGATTACAATGGACTTAGAGAACACTTATCATCTGTGGACTGGGGTAATGAAGAGAGCTATCAATATGACAGTTTTCTGAACACTATACATGCTGCCCAAAGAACATTTATCCCATATAAAGAAATTAGATCGAATAGAAATGACCCAAAATGGATGAATAATAGGCTCAAATATCTTTTAGGGCAGAAGAAAGGAAGTTATAGGCGTATCAAAAGAGGTGAGGGTCATCTTATGAATCAGTATATTGACATTAAGAGGGACGTTAAAAGGGATAAGAAAAGCTAAACGGGACTACGAAATTAAAGTTGCTAGGATTCGAAAACTAACCCAAAAGTTTTTCCAGGTGTATAGAACAAAAGTTAGAGATAAGATAGGTCCCTTAAAAATAATTATGGGTATCTTACTGACAAAGAGAATGAAATGTGCTCTATTTTTAATAATTATTTTCTCTCGGTTTTCACTCAGGAAGACACTAATAATATCCCAAGAATTAGGTATTTTAGTGGGCCTGAAGAAGATAAATTATGTAGTATCACAGTCACTAGCGAAATGGTTATCAAACAGCTAGACCGTTTGAAGCAAAATAAATCGCCAGGCCCTGATGAGCTTTTTCAAGGGTTCTTAAGGAATGCAAAATTGAACTCTATGAACCCTTAACTAACATTTTTAACCTATCTCTTCAAACAGGTGTAGTGTCTGATACGTGGAAGATGGCTAATGTAATTCCTATTTTTAAAGCAGGGGACAAGTCTTTACCATCAAATTACGCCCAATAAGTCTAACATCAATTGTAGGCAAATTATTAGAGTCGATTATAGCTGATAACATAGAAGCCATCTCGATAGGCATAATTTGATTAATGATACTCAACATGGATTCACCAGGGGCCGTTCCTGCCTAACTAATTTATTAACTTTTTTCAGTAAGGCTTTTGAGGCAGTTACATAAGAACATAAGAAAGGAGGAACACTGCAGCAGGCCTGTTGGCCCATACTAGGCAGGTCCTTCACAATCCATCCCACTAACAGAATATTTGCTCAACCCAATTTTCAAAGCTACCCAAGAAATAAGCTTTGACAATTCTACCCACTCATGCGCGAGTCCCACTCAAATCCAACCTCTCACTCATGAATTTATCCAACCTAAATTTGAAACTACCCAAGGTCCTAGCTTCAATAACCCTACTAGGCAGACTGTTCCACTCATCAACTACCCTATTTCCAAACCAATACTTTCCTATATCCTTTCTAAATCTAAACTTATCTAACTTGAATCCATTATTGCGGGTTCTCTCTTGGAGAGATATCCTCAAGACCTTATTTATATCCCCTTTGTTAATACCCATTTTCCACTTGTATACCTCGATCATGTCTCCCCTCATGATAAAGAATTCGATATTGTTTATCTGGATTTTAGTAAGGCTTTTGATATAGTACCACATCAGAGACTGTTAAAGAAAGTGGCTGCTCACGGCATTGGGGGAAAAGTGTTTTCATGGATCGAGTCATGGCTCACCAATAGGAAGGGGAGGGTGTGCATTAATGGGGTTAAATCTGAGTGGGGATCTGTAACAAGTGGCGTTCCACAGGGATCGGTTTTGGGCCCATTGTTATTTATAATATATATCAATGACCTTGACGAGGGAATTACTAGTGAAATGAGCAAATTCGCTGATGACACGAAGATAGGTAGGATAATCGATTCAGACGTAGATGTCACGGAACTTCAGGAGGATTTAGACAAACTCAATTCTTGGTCAGAAAAGTGGCAGATGCAGTTCAATGTAGATAAATGCAAGGTTCTGAAGCTCGGGAGTGTCCATAACCCAAGCACTTATAAGTTAAATAACGTAGAACTTAGCCATACAGATTGCGAGGACTTGGGGGTGATGGTAAGCAGCAACCTTAAACCAAGACAGCAATGCCTAAGCGTACGTAATAAGGCAAATAGATTACTGGGATTTATATCAAGAATGTTAGCAACAGAAGTCCAGAGGTTATATTACACTTTATACATCATTAGTAAGGCCTCACCTAGATTACGCAGCTCAGTTTTGGTCTCCATATTACAGAATGGACATAAATTCGTTAGAAAACATTCAGTGTAGAATGACTAAATTAGTACATAGCATTAGAAATCTTCCTTACGAAGAAAGATTAAAGACCCTTAAATTACATTCACTTGTAAGACGTAGAATGAGGGGAGACATGATCGAGGTATACAAGTGGAAAATGGGTATTAACAAAGGGGATATAAATAAGGTCTTGAGGATATCTCTCCAGAGAGAACCCGCAATAATGGATTCAAGTTAGATAAGTTTAGATTTAGAAAGGATATAGGAAAGTATTGGTTTGGAAATAGGGTAGTTGATGAGTGGAACAGTCTGCCTAGTAGGGTTATTGAAGCTAGGACCTTGGGTAGTTTCAAATTTAGGTTGGATAAATTCATGAGTGAGAGGGGTTGGATTTGAGTGGGACTCGCGCATGAGTGGGTAGAATTGTCAAAGCTTATTTCTTGGGTAGCTTTGAAAATTGGGTTGAGCAAATATTCTGTTAGTGGGATGGATTGTGAAGGACCTGCCTAGTATGGGCCAACAGGCCTGCTGCAGTGTTCCTCCTTTCTTATGTTCTTATGTTCTTATCTCACCTTCAAGGACCATAACACTGTAGCAATCGCATCTGCTAGAAAAATGACAGGATGGATAATGAGAACCTTCAAAACCAGGGAAGCCAAGCCCATGATGACACTTTTCAGGTCGCTTTTTCTAAGGTGGAATATTCCTGCACACTGACTACCGCCCACAGGATGGGTATGGGGTGCATAATAAAGATATCAAACTAAACTAACTGCACCTTTCAAGGCAGGTGAAATTGCTGAACTAGATAATGTGCAGAGAACCTTCACAGCACACACATAACTGCGATAAACCACCTCAATTACTGGGAACCCTTGAAGTTCCTAAACCTGTACTTCCTAGAACGCAGGCGGGAGAGATACATTATTATATACACTTGGAAAATCCTAGAGGGATTAGTACCAAACTTGCACACGAGAGTCACTCACTACGAAAGCAAAAGACTCGGCAGACGATGTAACATCCCCCAATGAAAAGCAGGGGTGCCACTAGCACGTTGAGGGACAACACAATAAGTGTCAGGGGCCCAACTGCCTCCCAGCATACATAAGGGGGATTACCAATAAACCCTTGGCTGTCTTCAAGCAGGCACTGGACAGGCACCTAAAGTCAGTACCTGACCAGCTGGGCTGTGGTTCGTACGTCAGACTGCGTGCAGCCAGCAGTAACAGCCTGGTTGATCAGGCTCTGATTCACCATGAGCCTGGTAACAGCCCGGGCCACGGGGGCGTTGACCCTTGGAACTCTCTCCAGGTAAACTCCAGGTACCTTCCAGGACGTCAAGCCTCGCCACCAAGTGTCGAGCCTCTAGCAGCCGTGACTCCAAGGACATGGTTGGCCTGTCATGCCTTCACATTCGTTACAACCCATGTGGACCTCTTGAGTCCACACTTCACCGGAAGCCTTTTCAGCTTTTCCTCAATACAGGTTCAGTGGTTAACATCGTTCGTTTAACCCTCTTCCGTGACATTGGCCTTCATGCATTTATGTTGATGGAGCCGTTTGCCATTCAGACCTTGAGTGGAGTCTCGGGTCATCTTCTGACAGTTCGTGGACGTACAACGTTAGAATTCGCGATCCACGGTTGCAAGTTGTCGGCAAAGTTTTTAGTCATTGACGACATCATTTTCCCTGGCGATCTGCTTATCGGGTTTAAGACCATGGCAGACCTTAAGATATGCTTAGATCCAGCTAAGTGGAAAGTGGATTTTAATGGAGTGCATGTGCCCATCTGGGTCATATGCTTTGGATCCACCATGTGCTACTCTGTCTCGGAGTATGTACAGTATCTGGAGTCATTGGAAATCGACGGTTTCCGTCACACATTCTCCCTGAGGTCGGCCTCTTGTCCTGACTAACCTCATAAGAGTGCTCGTTTCTTGTCACCTCCTGGCCATCAGCACACAGTTACCAGTGAAACCCAGTCTGGGGACGTCCGGTCTGACCTTCACTCTAACTCTCGCACTGATGTAGAGGACAGCAGTTGTCAAGCCACAGTCTCCCTGTCAGCAGGCGACTGCCTGACTCATGTCATGGCATCAGCAAGCAGAGTTACTGCCTGTACGAAGTATGACATCACTTTGTCAGCTAACTCGCTCACACTTGTTACGGTGTACATGAGCAGAGCTTTCAAAGGAGATCACGTGCTTGTCAACAATGACACATGCAGAGTCAAGGGCCTCTCCCTTGAGCTGTCCTTGCACACTGTACAACATGGTAAGTTGCGAGTCCTTGTCGTTAACATGCACAGTCAAGAATTTCCTCTGCAAAGGGACACCTCACTTATCGACCTCGTCAGATTCCCTCTCCTGGTGAGAATTGAGGGCAAAATTCCAGCTGACCTTCTTGTAAGTGCAGTCTTCACAGGTGAGTCTGCTACTGACTCTTCCGTCACCTGGGCAGTGCAGGAAGATGATCTAGCTACGACAGACTACCCCGAAGAAGTTCCAAAACTTCTCCAGATTCTAAATCTTGCACGTTCCACAGTCACATTAGATGGTGAGTCCATGGGCCTGACCCCACTTATTTCTCACCATATTCCAAATGATAAAGGTACTAAACCCATTTATGTACCTGCGTATCACCTACTGCATGCGCAAAGAGTCTTCGATGAAGAGCTCATTGCAAGGATGCTCTGTGAGAGTAATTGAGGAGTCCAATTCCCCGTGGAATGCCCCTCATCCTTGTTCCCAAGAAAGACGGAACATGGCGTCCTGTTATTGATTACAGGAAACTAAATGCTTGTACGATCTCAACCTGTTTTCCATTGCCAGTTCTGAATGACCTGTTACATCGGTGATAATAAGGTCTTTTCGACTCTTGATCTTCAAGGGTTTTGGCAGATCCCTCTTGATGACCAAAGCAAAGAACTAACCATGTTCTCTACGCCTACTGGTCATTATCAGTTCAAGAGGATGCCCTTCAGCTTGCGTGGAAGCCCGATCACGTTCAATTGTTTCATGATGACGATTTTCCATACTCTCCAAGGTGGCACACTCATGGTCTACCTAGATGATCTCATCATGTAGCAAGATGTCTCCACACAACTCGAAAAACTTGACAGGGTATTGGACAAACTAGCTCAGGCTAACCTTAAGGTAAAGCTCTCAAAATGTCAGTTCCTCAGGAAGGAAATAATTTTTGGGTCACGTAGTGACTCAGAATGGCATAAAGACAGACGAGTCTAAAATCTCGGCTGTACAGAAGTTTCCTAGATCTACAACAGCAGATGCAGTCCGTTCCTTCATAGGCCTAGTGGATTTCTACTGCACCTTCATCGCCGGTTTCTCCACCATCGCCACACCCTTGACTCGCCTTCTTAAGAAAGACTTCCCTTTCGAGTGGACGTGTGATCAAGAACGAGCTTTTGTTACCCTTAAGAATAAGTTAACATCTGCCCCAGTCCTTAGATTCCCAGATTTCACCAATGCCAGCAAAGTTGTCATTGGTGCAGTCTTGTCCACTGAAGGACTTAGTAATCAATCAAGGAGTGCTGCGCCATGTTGCACTACTGGTAGACCCTGGCAGAACCATACACCAACTGGTGATACTGGAGTCCCTGGTACCCACTACTCTCAGGCTGATCCACGATGTCCCAAGTGCAGCGTACCTCGGGAAGGACCGCAGCATCAAACAGGCAAGAATGAAATGCTTCTGGCCTAAGATGGCAGTGGAAATTGCCAAGCATGTACACCAGTGTGTTGTTTGTCTACATCATAAGGGTACTGTCACGGGTCCTAATCCCATTCTGAAGTAATCCATTACAAAGGAGCCCTGGGAGAAAACTTCTGTTGACCTGTTGAACTTCTCGACCTTGGAAAAGGGTAATAAACACCTGCTTGTAATGGTAGATAACTTGACGCGGTACTGCAAGTTAGTACCCATCCCAGATAAAACAGCCGAGACAGTTGCAAATGCTTTCTGTGACCATGTCGTTCTCCGTCATACCTGCCCACATGTCCTGTCAGACAATGGGTTGGAGTTCATAAATGCCATGATGAAGGATCTTTGTTCCAGATTTAACATTCACCAAGCGCCAGTAGCTCCACGCCACCCTGCGAGTAATGGTCTTGCTGAACGTACAAACCGCAAAGTCCTGGAGGTGCTCAGAGTAACCGTTAACCCGAGTTGTACTACATGGGATGAGGCTATTCCAGATGTTCAGTGTATGTTAAACTCCTCCCTCAACAGCTTGATTGGTGAGACATCTCATTTTGCCCTGTACGGCTATGATAAGCATTTACCATATGAAATTCTGTTTGCTCCACATCGTCCAACTTATGACACCAATAACAACAGTGTAGTTAAGATGCGGACCACACAGCTTGTTTTTCAGCGAGTACAAGAGAACCTCTTAAAAGCTACAGATAGGTTCACGTCTGATCGCAATGCCCACGCTAAGGAAAGCAAGGAGGAACCAGGTTGCAAAGTTATGTTGCTCAACCCGACGCAGACCCCAGGTATGCATAAACTTGTTCCCAAGTTTGTTGGTCCTTACCGTGTCCTACGACAGCTCCGCTGCAATAAGTTCGAGGTGAGGGAGATCTCTACGGGATATATCAAAGAAGCTCACCTTGACCACATGAAGTATGTTGACCATGTGCAAGCTGAAGCAGAGCTGGAGTCACGTGCGTTGCAAAGCCACAATCAGACTCACACTAGT
Source organism: Cherax destructor (assembly GCA_009830355.1). Classification (NCBI taxonomy): domain Eukaryota; kingdom Metazoa; phylum Arthropoda; class Malacostraca; order Decapoda; family Parastacidae; genus Cherax; species Cherax destructor. Next base: position 31,604 of record WNWK01018164.1, on the reverse strand, counting down.
GATAACCCGTCTACTTCTTCACCCACTACTACTATGACAGATGACAGTCCTGTAAGGCTCCATACTTATGACCTGAGACCCAGGACAACAGTACATTACTGTGACATTGATGTACCTACTGACTTGTTTAACTCCTACACTAATTGTTTGCTTGCAGAAATGGGTATTAATGCGCACATATTGTATAGTTAGTTAATAACGGAGTCAGGGTGGACATCATCATGTAAATATGTAAATTATTTTAGAAGGGTACCCGTAGTATAACGAATTCCATGGAAATAGTGTTATTGTAAGTATGTGCACCCAGTGTATCTCATAAAACCCGTATAAAGGTTAGGGCAATGCCACCCTTGTGTCAAATGTCACACCTTAGGAAATGCTACTGTCAGTCATTGTTTGCAGATGTGAGGATGGCACAGCATTCCTGCATGAGTAGTCAAGCCTGATGTTTCAGCCCTGTGGACAACCTGTATATAGAAGATTATAGTTCCAGTGCTGACGTCTCCTGGTTCTGTCCTCAATCAAGCTGTGCGGGCACACCAATTTTCTCTTCCCTCGGGAGTTTTTTTTTTTTTAGACCTGCTAAGTTTATGTCCATTTTGATTTTTGGGTGAGCGAAAGCCAGTCTTCCCTGGGTTACTATTGTATGTAATTATCTTTCACACCTTCATGCCCACCAGTAGTGTCATGTCGAGACGTCACGAGGTGCGTGGCTGAGTGAATGTAGATAACCCTGCTGGTCTGCCAGATTCATATCCCGCGGCACTATGGTGCTGCCCTCTCTAGGCCTGTCTAGGTCATTGAGGCATGATACTCAATCGCCCTCACTCGATGGCCTACCCTCACGGGTACAACTACCTCCCCTCCGCGGCCTGGCTTTTGGTCACCCCCCTCACTCTGCCCGTTGTGAATTCACTCAATAAATTTAACTCTAGTCTATGGCCATTTCCCTACAACCTGCGCTACCCCTTCAGCACGCCACTAAACTGCTGTTCAACAGAAGTAACAGCATTAACACAAATCCCTTCATAAATGTTAAATTGCTCACACTCCAACAACACAAAGTCAAGCCTCTACTCTCTCCTATCTAACATGCTCACGCACGCTTGCTGGAAGTCCAAGCCCCTCGAACACAAAACCTTCTTTACCCTCTCCCTCCAAGCCTTTCCTAGGATGACCACTACCACATCTTTTATGCCCTCCAAGTCACTTTATTGTGTTCCTCCTCTCTAAATGTCTAAACCACCTCAACAATCCCTCCTAAGCCCTCTGGATTATGCTTTTATAAACCCTGCACCTCCTCCTAATCTCTAAGCTATGGATTTTCTGCATATTATTATTATTATTATAATATTCATACTGCATATTGCCCTCAGGCAATATGCAGCCTTCTCCTTGTTGCAACATTCACCACCCATGTCTCACACCCATATAAGAGCGTTGGTACCACTATACTATTCTCATACATTCCCCTCTTTGCTTCCATGGATAACGTTCTTTACAGACTCCTCAGTGCACCACTCACCATTTTCCCTCATCAATCTTATGATTCACCTCGTCTTTCATAGACCCATCTGCTGACAAGTCCGCTCCAAAATATCTGAATATATTCACTTCCTCCACATGCCTTTCCTGCAATCTGATATACAATCTTACAATACCAATCTTTAAATAACAAAAAAAGGCACAATACCGTGACTGGAACAATACACACACAACCCGCACATATAAAAGAGAGGAGCTTACGACGACGTTTCGGCCCGACTTGGGCAGATGTTGGCAGACGTAGGAGTGAGGACCTGACTAGCAGGTTTAGGTCAGCAATAGACATAATTAGGAAGAAGGGTGGGAACCCTGTCATATGTGGTATTTTGCCAAGGAGAGGAGTTGGAAATGAATAGCTGTCCAGGGCAATTGGTGTCAATTGCTGGCTGGACAAATACTGTAAGGAAAATTCAGTAACATTCATTGACAACTGGGACCTCTTCTATGGCAGAAATGACATGTATGCCAGGGATGGGGTTCACTTATCCAGGTCTGGGGTGGGGGCACTGGCAACTGCAGTGGAGGGAGCTGTTAGGGCTTTAAACTAGAAATAGTTAGTGGTATGGGTTTTGGGGGGAAAACAGAGAAGTCACAGTGTAGTAATATTATAAGTTGTAGGAGAACTAGTAATAGGCAGAATAAGGTGGATAGTGGAAAGCTAGTGACACTAGATGACAAGGACAGTAATAGGTATAGTGGAAAAACAGAGATGAGCAGGAAGGGTAAAGAGAAAGGAGGGTCTCTAAATATATATTACACCAATAGTCGTAGTGCTAGGAATAAGATGGACGAGTTGAGATTAGTTGCAAGTACGGGTAATATTGATGTTTTTGCAATAACTGAGACATGGTTTAATATGAAAAATCGGAACTTGCCTGCCGAATGTCACATTCAGGGTTTTAAATTGTTCCAAGTAGACAGAAGTATCGGGAAAGGGGGTGGGGTGGCACTCTATGTCCGTGATCATTTAAATTGTTGCATAAAAACGGGTATAAAGTCTGAATTAACACATACAGAGTCTGTCTGGATAGAATTTTCAGAGGGGTGTGAAAAATTGATTTTAGGCGTGATTTACCGTCCTCCAAACTTAGATAGGGAACAAGGATGACTACTTTGGGAGGAAATTGTTAAGGCCACAAGACACGATAACGTAGTAATTCTAGGGGACTTTAACTTTAGTCAGATTGATTGGAATTTCATGACAGGGAATTTAGAATCTAACGACTTTTAGAAGTAGTTCAGGATTGCTTTTTGAAGCAGTTTGTAACAGAACCTACAAGGAAATAACCTACTTGACTTGGCTCTGGCAAGCAAGGAAACCCTTGTTAATAATTTAGAAATTACAGAGGAACTCGGCTCAAGCGACCACAAGTCAATTACCTTTAGCATTAAATGGATGTATGATAGTAGGGATAATTCAGTAATGGTCCCAGATTTTCGCTTAGCAGATTATAATGGACTTAGAGAACACTTATCAACTGTGGACTGGGGTGAAGAAGAGAGGTATCAATATGACAGTTTTCTTAACACTATACAGGCTGCCCAAAGAACATTTATCCCATATAAAGAAATTAGATCAAGTAGAAATGACCCAAAATGGATGAATATTAGGCTCAAATATCTTTTAGGGCAGAAGAAAGGAATTTATAGGCGCATAAAAAGAGGTGAGGGTCATCTTATAAATCAGTATACTGACATTAAGAGGGACGTTAAAAAGGGAATAAGAAAATCTAAACGGGACTATGAAATTAAAGTTGCTAGGGATTCAAAAACTAACCCAAAAGTTTTTCCAGGTTTATAGAACAAAAGTTAGGGATAAGATAGGTCCCCTTAAAAATAACTTTGGGCATCTTACTGACAATGAGAATGATATGTGCTCTATTTTTAATAATTATTTTCTCTCGGTTTTCACACAGGAAGACATTAATAATATCCCAGTAATTAATTTTTACAGAGGCCCAGAAGAAGATAAATTATGTAATATCACAGTCACTAGCGAAATGATTATGAAACAGCTGGACCGACTGAAACAAAATAAATCGCCGGGTCCTGATGAGCTTTTTGCAAGGGTTCTTAAGGAATGCAAAATGGAACTCTGTGAACCAATATCTAACATTTTTAATTTATCTCTTCAAACAGGTGTAGTGTCTGATATGTGGAAGATGGCTAATGTAATTCCTATTTTTAAAGCAGGGGACAAGTCACTACCGTCAAACTACCGCCCAATAAGCCTGACCTCAATTGTAGGCAAATTACTAGAGTCAATTATAGCTGATATTATTAGAAGCCATCTAGATAACCATAATTTGATTAATGATACCCAGCATGGATTCACGAGGGCCGTTCCTGCCTATCTAATTTATTAACCTTCTTCAGTAAAGCTTTTGAGGCTGTTGATCACGATAAAGAATTCGATATTGTTTATTTAGACTTTAGTAAGGCTTTTGATAGAGTACCGCACCAGAGACTGTTAAAGAAAGTGGCAGCTCATGGCATTGGGGAAAAAGTGCTGTCATGGATCGAGTCATGGCTCACCAATAGGAAGCAGAGAGTGTGCATAAATGGGGTTAAATCCGAATGGGGACTTGTAACAAGTGGTGTTCCACAGGGATCAGTCTTAGGCCCATTGTTATTTATAATATATATCAATGACCTTGATGAGGGAATTACTAGTGATATGAGCAAATTCGCCGAAGACACGAAGATAGGTAGGATAATTGATTCAAACATAGATGTCATAGAACTTCAGGAAGATTTAGACAAACTTAATTCGTGGTCAGAAAAGTGGCAGATGCAGTTCAATGTAGATAAATGCAAGGTTCTGAAGCTCGGGAGTGTCCATAACCCAAGCACTTATAAGTTAAATAACGTAGAACTTAGCCATACAGATTGCGAGAAGGACTTGGGGGTGATGGTAAGCAGCAACCTTAAACCAAGACAGCAATGCCTAAGCGTACGTAATAAGGCAAATAGATTACTGGGATTTATATCAAGAAGTGTTAGCAACAGAAGTCCAGAGGTTATATTACAGCTTTATACATCATTAGTAAGGCCTCACCTAGATTACGCAGCTCAGTTCTGGTCTCCATATTACAGAATGGACATAAATTCGTTAGAAAACATTCAGCGTAGAATGACTAAATTAATACATAGCATTAGAAATCTTCCTTACGAAGAAAGATTGAAGACCCTAAAATTACATTCACTTGTAAGACGTAGAATGAGGGAGACATGATCGAGGTATACAAGTGGAAAATGGGTATTAACAAAGGGGATATAAATAAGGTCTTGAGGATATCTCTCCAAGAGAGAACCCGCAATAATGGATTCAAGTTAGATAAGTTTAGATTTAGAAAGGATATAGGAAAGTATTGGTTTGGAAATAGGGTAGTTGATGAGTGGAACAGTCTGCCTAGTAGGGTTATTGAAGCTAGGACCTTGGGTAGTTTCAAATTTAGGTTGGATAAATTCATGAGTGAGAGGGGTTGGATTTGAGTGGGACTCGCGCATGAGTGGGTAGAATTGTCAAAGCTTATTTCTTGGGTAGCTTTGAAAATTGGGTTGAGCAAATATTCTGTTAGTGGGACGGATTGTGAAGGACCTGCCTAGTATGGGCCAACAGGCCTGCTGCAGTGTTCCTCCTTTCTTATGTTCTTATGTTTTGCTTTCATAATGAGTGATTTTTGTGTGCAAGTTTGGTACTAATCCCTCTAGGATTTTCCAAATGTATACATGTATAATCATGTATCTCTCCCGCCTGCGTTATAGGAAGTACAGGTTTAGGAACTTCAAGCGTTCCCAGTAACTGATGTATTTTATCGCAATTTCACCTGCGTTGAAAGGTGCAGTTAGTGTGCACCAATATTCCAGCCTAGATAGAACATGCGACCTGAAGAGTGTCATCATGGGCTTGGCATCCCTAGTTTTGAAGGTTCTCATTATCCATCCTGTCATTTTTCTAGCAGATGTGATTGATACAATGTTATGGTCTTTGATGGCGAGATCTTCTGACATGATCACTCCCAAGACTTTTACATTAGTTTTTTGCTCTATTGTGTGGTTGGAATTTGTTTTATACTCCGATGTAGTTTTAATTTCCTTACATTTTCCATATCAGAGTAATTGAAATTTCTAATCACTGAATATCGTATTGTTTTCTGCAGCCCATTTAAAGATTTGGTTGATGTTCGCCTGAAGTCTTGCAGTGTCTTCGATGGAGGACACTGATGCAAATTCGGGTGTCATCTGCAAAAGAAGACGTGGTGCTGTGGCTACTATCCTTGTCTATGTCAAATATGAGGATGAGGAACAAGATGGGAGTACTGTGCCTTGTGGAACAGAGCTTTTTCCCCATAGCCGCCTCAGACTTTACTCTGTTTACTACTACTCTTTGTGTTCTATTTGTTAGGAAATTATAGATCCATCTATCAACTTTTCATGTTATTCCTTTATCAAGCATTGTGTGTGCTATTACACCATGGTCACACTTGTCAAAGGCTTTTGCAAAGTCTGTGTATATAACATCTGCATTTTGTTTTCAAGAGCATCCAGGACCTTGTCATAGTGGTCCAGTAGTTGTGACAGACAGGAGCGACCTGCTCTAAACCCATGCTGCCCTGGGTTGTGTAGTTGATGGGTATCTAGATGAGTGGCGATCTTGCTTCTTAGAACCCTTTAAAATATTTTTATGATATGGGATGTTAGCAGTATCGGTCTGTAGTACTTTGCTATTGCTTTACTGCCCCCTTTGTGGAGTGTGTTGTTAAAACAATATTCAGGTTGACTTAAGAAGAAACACTTTCATCATTGACACTATCACTGTCTTGCTTCACCATGTCATAAATGACTGTGAATAAATAAACTGAAGAATTGCCAGGGAATCTAACCATGGCAGTGGTAGTAACAAGTTCAGTACTTTACTAATGAGCTGTGAGACTTTCAATAGGAAGAATAAAGAAACAGAACTTGAGTTCATGTTTCCATCAGTAGCCACCATCTGTGACCATGTTGTCTCCTCCCACAACACCATCTGTGACCATGTTGTCTCCTCCCACAACACCATCTGTGACCATGTTGTCTCCTCCCACAACATCATCTGTGACCATGTTGTCTCCTCCCACAACACCATCTGTGGCCATGTTGTCTCCTCCCACAACACCATCTGTGACCATGTTGTCTCCTCCCACAACACCATCTGTGACCATGTTGTCTCCTCCCACAACACCAGCTGTGACCATGTTGTCTCCTCCCACAACACCAGCTGTGACCATGTTGTCTCCTCCCACAACACCATCTGTGACCATGTTGTCTCCTCCCACAACACCATCTGTGACCATGTTGTCTCCTCCCACAACACCATCTGTGACCATGTTGTCTCCTCCCACAACACCATCTGTGACCATGTTGTCTCCTCCCACAACACCATCTGTGACCATGTTGTCTCCTCCCACAACACCATCTGTGACCATGTTGTCTCCTCCCACAACACCATCTGTGACCATGTTGTCTCCTCCACAACACCATCTGTGACCATGTTGTCTCCTCCCACAACACCATCTGTGACCATGTTGTCTCCTCTCCACAACACCATCTGTGACCATGTTGTCTCCTCCCACAACACCATCTGTGACCATGTTGTCTCCTCCCACAACACCATTGTGACCATGTTGTCTCCTCCCACAACACCATCTGTGACCATGTTGTCTCCTCCCACAACACCATCTGTGACCATGTTGTCTCCTCCCACAACACCATCTGTGACCATGTTGTCTCCTCCCACAACACCATCTGTGACCATGTTGTCTCCTCCCACAACACCATCTGTGACCATGTTGTCTCCTCCCACAACACCATCTGTGACCATGTTGTCTCCTCCCACAACACCATCTGTGACCATGTTGTCTCCTCCCACAACACCATCTGTGACCATGTTGTCTCCTCCCACAACACCATCTGTGACCATGCAGTCTCCTCCCACAACACCATCTGTGACCATGTTGTCTCCCACAACACCATCTGTGACCATGCAGTCTCCTCCCACAACACCATCTGTGACCATGTTGTCTCCTCCCACAACACCATCTGTGACCATGCAGTCTCCTCCCACAACACCATCTGTGACCATGTTGTCTCCCACAACACCATCTGTGACCATGCAGTCTCCTCCCACAACACCATCTGTGACCATGTTGTCTCCTCCCACAACACCAGCTGTGACCATGTTGTCTCCTCCCACAACACCATCTGTGACCATGTTGTCTCCTCCCACAACACCATCTGTGACCATGTCTCCTCCCACAACACCATCTGTGACCATGTTGTCTCCTCCCACAACACCATCTGTGACCATGTTGTCTCCTCCCACAACAACATCTGTGACCATGCAGTCTCCTCCCACAACACCATCTGTGACCATGTTGTCTCCCACAACACCATCTGTGACCATGCAGTCTCCTCCCACAACACCATCTGTGACCATGTTGTCTCCTCCCACAACACCATCTGTGACCATGCAGTCTCCTCCCACAACACCATCTGTGACCATGCAGTCTCCTCCCACAACACCATCTGTGACCATGCTGTCTCCTCCCACAACCGCGCAAGCTTTGCCACTGAATCTCACACCCCACAAAGCCTTGCTACCACCAGGGCCATAGTTTGGTTCCCCGTTTATTCATTTATCACTTATATTACATTTATAATCTACATAGCTTTCAGGGTGTGGAGAAAATTCCCCAAAAAGGGGATTACAGCCCTCTCAGCCCCCTGAGGGACTCAGCCCTCCAGAGGGGCTGATAGCCTCTCTTGCTTCCGCATAAACAGTTTAATTGATTCCACATGCAGAGTGTACCAGTCAGAAGTCACGCCACCTGTAATAAGAGTGACAGGGAAATGACGAAAATAACTCTCTCCACTTTAGAAGGGAAATTGCAGGAAAATTCTGCTTCACTTTACTTACAATGTGGAATAATAATGAACTGTCATCGATAGTTAGATTCCAGGAAATCTTTTATTTGTATTGAAACTGTGACGATGTCAAGCAAGAAGGGAAATAATGCTGAGTTCAGCTAATCCTTTGTAGAGATGCCCGAAGTGCACTGGAGGGCTCAGATTGCTTTAACCCTTTACCGGGCAGGACCGTGTAGAGACGGTCCTAAACACGTGTTTTTTGCACGTGTCATCCTACTCCCCCAGCGCATCTAGGTTCCCGTTCTCTGTTTCTGACCAATCACAAGCCTTCTGTGAGTCGCTCCAGCTAAGTGAGAGCGGCATCTGCTCGCTTCCCATTGGTTGAGAGACCAAAATGTAAACACTTCTCGCTTGGCGTCACCCAGAGCCAGATTTTTGCTCTTCTTCCACTCATATACACTGTGATTATACTCTCTACAATGTCGGTAAGTACTTATTGTTGTGTCCAGTGTGTAAATGAATAGTTTAGGCATATTTTGAGATATATATCAGGAGTTAGATATGCATAATATGAGTGTACCATGCAATTGAAAAAAAGTGCAACAAAAGAGGACCGTGTACAGACTGTCCCGCCCGTCAGGGCCACATTTCAAATTTCAGTAAATAAATATTTATATAAAAATTTCTAGTGCATATATGAATTCTGTAGTGGTCTGGGTGTGTACAGAACATTCTTATTGTCATTCCAGATCAATGAGAAATTGTTCTATTGTGAACCCTTCCAACAGAAGATCAAATATCTCTGCATTTTGGTGGAAAGTGACTCAGATCCAGAACCAGATGACCTGTTGCCATCTCCAGTGCAGTACCAACGTGCAGAAAGGCCTGATGACAGTGTGAGGTTTGACCAAAATGATAGGTTTGATAAAATGCTAGGTCACTGGCCAGTGCAAGGCAGAATATTTACATGCAATTATTGCAGCAAAACGAAAAATCATGTTACATCCTCATTTTTGTGTGCCGTATGCAAGGTAAATCTATGCATCAAGAAGGAAAGAAATTGCTTCATAGCCTTTCATTGTAGCAATTAGTGATCAAGAATGATTGTTTTTTCTCAGGAAATTCAGGAATATGGGACTTGAAAGTTTTATCCCTTTGCAATGTGTCCATGTTGCTCTTTGGTTCACTTTCATATTTTTTATACATACAAAATGTTTGGAAACAAGTTCCATTTGTGTTTTTGATATTGTCTATTATTATAATAAAATAGAAAAATACTTATTTGGTGTTTTAATAACAATTGCAAATTTGCAACATTCAGAATTTGACACCCTTTAACGGTCAGGACCGTCTGTAGACGGTCCTTGAATATTGGCAATTGCGTGAAAATTTTTTTTAGAATTTCAATTATATGGGCTCATTATCCTTACATTGAGTTACTCTATCCACTCATTTGAAATACATTTTGAAATTATCATTTTCCAGGGAGTGCCCGGTAAAGGGTTAAGAAACAAAAGGGAAAATGTGCTTCACATGGGGAGAACAGACAAAGAACACTAGTGATCTGCACGTTTTTGTTTCTTGTTCAGTGACAATCTCAACAATTTGCAGTAGAACTAATGACACAGTGAAGTGGGACAGGTCTTCCTGTTGTGAAATACCGTGAAACAAAAACTAATCTTGATCCTGGTGTAGTGTAACAGTGTGTGTTGCGAACACTGGTGTAGTGTAACAGTGTGTGTTGCAAACACTGGTGTAGTGTAACAGTGTGTGTTGCGAACACTGGTGTAGTGTAACAGTGTGTGTTGCGAACACTGGTGTAGTGTAACAGTGTGTGTTGCGAACACTGGTGTAGTGTAACAGTGTGTGTTGCGAACAATCTTGAATGAGACACAGTGCAACCATGAGACACTACTACTTCAATCAAGACAATGATACTGGGGTGAAATTTTCCCTACCACAAGCCAGGGAAAAAACTTGCGGGTCAGATACAAATAACCAGGTAAGTCTAGACAGTTACACACCTAGTTAGGTCAGTTGCAGCAGATAGTTAGGGCATATCGTGCCTACATTTACCAATACACCCCATTATATACGGGCCATTGAGCCCAAACAATGGCTCGTGAAATGCTGAAATATACGCTCCTTTGGGGCAACTTCTTAACCCCCATTTATCCCTCATCAGCTCTGGGTGAAGCTGCAGAACGGCTGAGTCAGCACCAAAGCTAAGTATCTTTCATTCATGTATTTACAGATACATAACTTGGCTTAATATTCTTCAGAACTTACATAGGGTATGAGAATAGATTTACTGCAAAAGCTACTGGGGTTGTGGGAAAAGACTAGTCACAGATAGTGGCCACTGATAGAAATATTAACAAAGTTTTTTTTTGGTTTCTTCCAACTGAAAGCCTCAAAAACTGGGTGATAAAGCACTGGATGTACTACCACAATAGACTCACATGGATAAAATGAAATGGGAAACTTTCAAAATCAAACTTTTATTACTTTTTATGCTGTAGAAAAATAATGTAGTTTACATGTAATACAACATTGTTAGGCACAAAAGGAAGGCACTAGTATGGAATTATCAAACCTCAGAAGAGGTGGTGGCTAGACCCCATGTTGAGTGAGTTGTAAAACTCCAGGCCAGTGCATAAGTCATTAAGCCAGCTGGCCCAGTGGTTTACACACTGGCCTGGAGTTTTACCACTTACTTGCCATGGGTTCTAACCACATGCATTCTGTGGCTTGTTTTCAACTGTCATTACAATTTTGTGAGTCAAACAATTATTTCAGAAATATAGTACTGTACAGTATAGTACATAATTGTTTCTCACACAAATCATGTTAACCCTTAAACGGTCCACACGTATATTTACGTTAGCACTGCTACTGCCCCAAACGTATTTTTACGTTTTATTTTTCCTGCCTCCAAATTTGGCACGATTGGCCTGAGATGCCTGGTCAGCATAGAATGGGTCTTAACACTCGGTGTGCGCCATATTAAAAAAATCTGGGACCACTTAGTACCTTGTGGGAGCACCAGTTAAATTGAGGGCCAGCTAGAGCAAACACTGCTGTAAACACCATAGATTCACTGATGTCATGTCATATTAACACTCCCCTTTGAAGTGGAAAGTGATGTCGGCAGGCATGCAGGCCAGCTGGCTGCCTGCCTGCCTAGGGACCTGGCTGGCAAACAGCTGGTTGGCCACCTGGCTGGCCAGCTGGGTACATTATTGGCTGTCTATCTCTGTCTGTCTGTATCTATCTGTGTCTGTCTCTATCTCACAGGAACACATACGTAAATACAATTATAAATAGTGTAAATTACCTAGCATAACTAAAAATATCAAGACAAAGTGTTATACTGTGCTTGTGATCTGCGTAATACCAGTTGGTTCATGAGCTACTCTCTGAGACAAGCAGACATAAAGGAGACGACACACAGGCAGACAGAAAGACAGACACACAGACAGACAGATACAGACAGTTAGTTTGATATCTTTATTATGCACCCCCATACCCATCCTGTGGGCGGTAGTCAAAAGATTACAGAGGTACATAATGGGTCCAGGGACTGGACCCCAAAGTTTTGATAGCTGAGCAAATTACAAAGGTAATGAACTAACAAGTTACAAAGGTAGACAGACAGACAGGTTTGCGTAACAAATAAAGGGAAGCAATGTAAGCTGTCAAATGTCATCACTGTAATTACTGGACTGATAAGAAGAGATAAGACTATGGCTCAGCCGTCTCGTCAAATGTCACCAGAGTCATTAGTGGAGATCAGATGAGATAAGGCAGCGACACAAATCTTTTATTATTACATGTATTATTATGATTATGATTATTATTATTATTATTATGCACTATTATTATTATTATTATTATGCACTATTATTATTATTATTATTCACTATCATTATTATTATTATTTTTATGCACTATCCTTATTATTATTATTTGAGTACAATTTCAGTACCTAATATTAGTGTCAGAACACAGATTGGCTATGCAATCACAAGAACTACTATAAATTGTGATTATGAGAACATAAAAATTATATAAAATAATAAAACAAAGTGAAAAAAAGGTATATCAGCAACGATTCTGCAAGTGGCAGGACTCCTGTTGCTGTCAGGTGAGCATCCAGTGCCAGCTTCTCCGCCTTATATCTCGGAAACTACTGACCCCAATTTTTTTTTTTATCCTATAACACTTAAAAAAATGTGCTCTTTATTTCTATATAATTTTTTTTTTTTTTTCAAAAGATTCGGGGCACTGGGCGAGCTAATGTAAATATACGTTTGGACCATTTAAGGGTTAAGCAACACAAAACTAAGTTGGTAAATGTAACTGATAAAAATATACTATGTTAAGCTAACATTTTGGTCTCCAAAACCTCTACAGCTTTCTTAAACACTAAGCTTTTCAAACAATTTAGATTTATGAAACACTTTATATTATCAAACACCTTGTAAAACATTTCAGTTTCCTTAATAACTTTTCATTTATCAAACACCAAAGTTTTTAAACACTATTGATTTATCAATCACTTTACTCTCTCAAATAAGTTTCTGAAACTGGTTAAATACAATATCCAGCAAATACATGCAGCTAATTATGCTAGATTAATGATACTTTACTGTAGCACTTGCTAATACAGTAGGTACAGTACTGCCTTTTGTTGTCATGCTAAGTTAAACTATTCTTTCTACTAATGCTTCATGACAGCATAAGCCATACATTGATCTTGTCTTGGTCATTCTCCTGTTTACATCTCCCATGATCTTACTGCAGTAAACTAGAATCCTCCCAACAGTGACTGTACTGTTTTCTTGAACATGTTTTATTTGCTAGTGTTTTATTTGCTCATTTTCTCCATAATATTCAAACTCCACATTAATGTCAAACATGACACCTTCACTACCTCCAGCCTCAACATTCGTCCTTTCTATCTTCATCTCTTCTATGATTCACCTCATTTTTCATATATACATCAACTGACACACACAATCCAAAATACTTCAATTCATATTCTTACTTTATATTCCCTCTCTCCAAACTGATATCTAATTTCTCATTTCTTTGATAATTTTTATGTGCACTTTCAACTTCGTTCTTTTATGTACTTTCCAAACTCTGGCAACCTTTAGCAACTTTTCTGAATCTCCCAAACACTGTTATCGGCAAAAAGTTGCTGTGACAACTTGCACTTCATATCTGATTCATTATTCCTTGAAGCATACACCCCTCCTTAGCCCTCTAGTTTTACTTATTTTCCAGTCTTAGCATACATTCCCTCTCTAAGGCCTACTTTTACTGAAAAATGCTTTACAGCTTTCAGTACCATACCTCCTACTCCATACATTTGCAACATTTGCCACATTGCTTTCCTCTTCACCCTATCTCTAGTTTGAGTATTGTTCAGTTACAGTAAATATATACTGTAAAAATGAACACTATATAATATGATTTTGTTTAAACACAATAAAAAAAATTGTTGCACAGCATTTGAAAAAAAGTCCAATAGATCTGGAATCCTTAATATACAAGAAAGATTTTTGAAGTGTGCACTATAGAAGTTTTCCCTTCCTGTCCAAATTGGGTCTTTGAGTTCAGTGTTTTGAGAGGCACACCTTCCATGCCCCAATGCCTTCCCCACACTGCCAACAGTTGCTTTCTGGGAGTCTTGCAAGCCTTGCTCTGTGTTTATCAAATGATTTTCATCACCCCATCTCATCCCTGGATATTAATCATGGCACCCAAGACAAATACTAGTGATGCTAAAGATGCCAAGAATAATAAATGTGAATATTTATCATTACTAAAGAGAGTGGAAAATTTAGATATGCTTCGAGGTGGGCCCCTAGACCTCTGTATGTTTTTCCTTCTATATACAATTACTACATTGTCAAATATCTTTTGTATGCTAACTTCTCTCTGACTACCAATGTTGCCTTATGATGCCACCAATTCTTCCTCTTCCCACCAATAACCAACTTTCTACACCAACAAACATTACACTATGGCTCTGTATTCTTAAATCCAGTGAGTCCTCATCATTAGTTCATTAAATATTGTATACATAAAAATATAATTATTAATGAAGCAAAAACAGGATAAAGCAACTAAATATACTGTGAAATGGTGGTAGGTAAAGTATTCCAAGAGAAATATACTGGATGAAGATGATGTAAGTGCAACTTTCTCCAGAGTAATTTTGTATTTCTTTATGCTTGAAAATGAACAATATACAGTGGTACCTCGACTTACGATATTAATCCGTCAGAGAGGGCATATCTTAAGGCGAAACAATCGTTACTCGAATCAATTTTCCCCATAAGAAATAATGGAAATAAATTTAATCCGTCCAAGACTTCCAAAAGTAGTTAAATAAAATATTTTTTAGAACTTTTTGACATTAAATAATACACAATTTAATGAAGAATACCTAAATACACATGTAAATATTGTACAATAACATGTCACTTACATTTATTGAAGAGTTGTTGATGTGTGGAGGACGGGAGGAGGGAGAAGGTGGAGTAGTATGCTAGTGTTTGGAAGGGGAATCCTTCCATTAACACTGCAGGTACCAAGTTCTTTTCTGGGGTTACTGGCCTTTTCTTTGAATGCTACACTCCCTGCATGAATGCTACACTCCCTGCATGAATGCTACACTCCCTGCATGAATGCTACACTCCCTGCATGAATGCTACACTCCCTGCATGAATGCTACACTCCCTGCATGAAAGCTACACTCCCTGCATGCCTACTACACTCCCTGCATCCTTGCTACACTCCCTGCATCCTTGCTACACTCCCTGCATCTTTGCTACACTCCCTGCATGAATGCTACACTCCCTGCATGCCTACTACACTCCCTGCATCCTTGCTACACTCCCTGCATCCTTGCTACACTCCCTGCATCCTTGCTACACTCCCTGCATCCCTGCTACACTCCCTGCATCCTTGCTACACTCCCTGCATCCTTGCTACACTCCCTGCATCCCTGCTACACTCCCTGCATCCTTGCTACACTCCCTGCATCCTTGCTACACTCCCTGCATCCCTGCTACACTCCCTGCATCCTTGCTACACTCCCTGCATCCTTGCTACACTCCCTGCATCCCTGCTACACTCCCTGCATCCTTGCTACACTCCCTGCATGCCTGCTACACTCCCTGCATGCCTGCTACACTCCTTGCATAAATGCTACACTCCCTGCATAAATGCTTCACTCCCTGCACATTCTTTACCACAGGCTTAGCACTAGGAGCTTTCCTTGGACCCATGGTAGCTTATTTAGCAGTTGCAAGCACTAAAAACAGTGGAATAATGACAATATACTGGTATGAATGCGTGGGTGTGGGTGGGTGGGTGGTCGCTCTCGCTTGTAAACAATAGCACTGACGCTCCCTGGAGTGCGCTCAGCTGGCGCAGCGGACACGTCCGGTACGAATGTCGGTAGACGAATCAAACATCGGATGTCGCATTCAAATTTCTTACGTTATAAATATCGGTTATCGAATATAACGTAAGATGATAACATCGTAAGTCGAGGTACCACTGTATTATTATTATTATTATTAATTAATCTTATACAGCCTCTTCTCACTTAGCGATGTACTCGTTTGCCGACAACTCGGACTTATGACGGGCTCTTTGACCAGTATGCATACCTAAATAATGTATATTAGAGCTGATTTCCTCTGTTCTGTTAATTACAATATATAGTATACTACTGTATAAACATTTAGAAATATACCAGAAATGTTATAAATGGTGCAAAGGTGACATTAAAACAATATCAAAGATGGGTGACACAAACCCACTACGATTATGGTATGCTCCTCACTTAGCGATGAATTCGTTTACTTATGTGGTCTTAGGAATGAAACTCTGTCGTTAAGTGAGAGAGAGGCGGCATTTGAAAACAAGCACTAAACTTGCAGCTACATTTCTTGAGTATTCAGTTATCTCCAGTGATAGTTTTTAAGTAGTTTACTGACTTCTTTACTTTTATTAATTTAATCTTCAATAAAATCAATATACAGTGGACCCTTGGAAATCAAACATTCTTCATTCCAGAATGCTGTTCAAATGCTGTTACCAAATGAATTTATTCCCATAAGGAATGATGTAAATTAGATTAGTCCATTTCAGACCACCAAAAATACACTTATAAAAGCACTTACAATAATAAACTTACATAATAGGACGAGTTTTAGAGTGTTCGATTTCCGATGGTCCACTGTACATGGAATATATCTCTGTCTTTAGCTGTGAAGATGCACTGTAACCAATGAACATATTGGCTGTTGCTACTACTTATGCATGTTTGTGATTGGAGAAGCCAGTGGTGTAGGTATGACAACCCCACAGCGGTTGATGGTAACACGGCTGCCTTTCTTAAATAGTTCAGTCTCTATCTCGCTGAAATCTGTCACGACATTGCCAACAAAGCCTTTTCGATAACTATTACCCAGTTTTCCTGTGCACACAATGAAGAATGCACGACTGATTACATCATATGTTTCAAATGTATAAACTGCACCTCTAGGGGCAACCTTTATTGAATCCTCTAAATGATGCATCTGTAACCGTTTTGACATGCCATTTGAAAATGAATCCGTACTTCCAATTATGTAGTTTTTCTCATGACCTTGAGTTCCACTTTGTAAAAGATCTATACCAACATAAGAAACTCCATGGGTGCCCAAACACAGTGTCATGAAGAGAAGTGCATGCTGTAAATATCCCGCAAGACTGATGTAGATCTTACCCAGGACTTGACCATTGGTAGACACCTCAAGGAAAGCCAGAGGTTTATCTGGCAGCATTTTATTCAACACACTCCACTGCAATAACAAAACAAACATTCTAATTACTTCAATTATGTAACAATCATTTACATTTCAATATTATTATAATCATCATAACTAAGTCCTAAACCCATAAGGGTCATATGGCACTGCAGGGCAGAATGTGCTTGTTTGATCAGAGACTAGCCATGGTGGAGAGCATAACAGAAGTAGAGTTAGAAAGGGCTGTGAGGAGTGTTAAAGGAAGTACCATCAAAGTTTGTGTAATAAATCTGTTGCTGTCAAAAAGTCAAGAGGAAGTCTGTGTAAAAGGTTGGACCGTCAGCTTGGAGGAAAGATAAAGTAAGCGTGGTAGAATGGTGATGACGTCGGAGGTAAATTCTGCGTGCTTGCTGGTAGACAGGACAGTCCAAAAGAATATGGCAATCTGAAAATGGAAGCTGAAAATTCTCACAAAATGGAACTGGGCGCCTCTCCATGAGATACCCATGATTGAGATGTGTGTGCCTGACCCCAGCATCGATGATAAGGCCAGAAACTTAAACTTGGCTTGATAGAATATAACTTGTTATTAATCAAATCAAATCAACATTGTTGCCAATGGTTGCAAAGGTGGCTAGAGATTACAGCAAAGTAGTCTGAGAATAGAATACCCCTATATGAAATGCGGAAGTCAAGTACAGCTGACCACACAACCAAGTCTGCTTGCTCATTCCCCTGAACATCTGCATGACCATGGACCCAGCAGAAAATGATTTCATTGTTTCTGCTAGAGATGCAGACCAACCAAAGTTGGACACGAAGAACTAGGGGATGAGGCAAAATAAATTTTTTGATGGCTTGCAAAGCACTAAAGGAGTCTGAAACTACCACGAATGTTGAGGTAAGCCTTGTCACAATACAAATAATTGCAATGAGAACTGCGTACAGTTCAGCTGTGAAAATGCTAGCCGAGTTTAATAAATGACCTCACACAACACTGTCCGGGAACACTGCTGCAAACTCGACACTGTCAGAATATTTAGAACCCTCAGTGTAAACTGCAACTACATGAGAATGAGATTAGAAGTGGTTATGAAAAAGGGAGCGAGAAGTAATTGTAGGTATTTGAACTTTAGCACACAACAGTGGGGAAGAACAAACTTGAACTGTCAGAACCTTCCAAGGAAAAAGAGAAAAGTAGATGCCAGACAAACATATAAAGGGGGGTAATAGAAGCCAAGAGAGAATGAATACGAAGAGAAAAAAATGGTGTAAACAGGGTGGCGATCAAATAATGGACTTCTACTAACGTCCATTACCATCCTGTATGTAGAAGGATCATGAAAGTCACGAGAGCAGACAAAATATTGGAGACAACGGGCATCATGCTAATTGTGCAAAGATGGAACATTCACCTCTGCATATAAGCTCTTGACAGGGGAGGAACGAAAAGCGCCTGAACACAAATGTAATCCCTGATGACGAATGGAAGAAAGATGAGCAGGGGTTTTAAAAAGGTTCAGCCGGCTATGGTAAGTTACTTTCAGGGAGATAATGTGAGATTTCCAGGACAGCCGGCAATCAAACATCGGTCCAAAAAAATCTGACTATCACGTTCAAGGATATGGGACCCATACAGGAACAGTATAATGGAGTACAGTGGACCCCCGAGTATCGGCCATAATCTGTTCCAGGAGCTAGGCCTCAACTTGAACTGGCCGAAAGTCGAACTAATATTTCCCATAAGAAATGTGGTCTCTTGGTTTTCGTTTGTCTCAGTTTTCAGTGATTTTGTTTTTCGGGCACTTTTTTCATGGAAAATATTGTCTTAGTTTTTGTTGATGGTACGGAACTTGTCCAGTGCCCAGCGCACATACAAAGCCTGCAAGCCCGTCTCCCACGCACATTGTCACGCAGTGTAGCATTGTTTATGGTTGAGTGAACATCATCCTGCGAGTTCATACAAAACATTTCTTAACAATTCATTGTTTTTGGCCCTTGATTATTGTGTGTGACTACTAAATAAGCTACCATGGGCCCAAAGAAAGCTCCTAGTGCCAGTTCTTTGGTAAAGAAAGTGAGGAATACCGTAGAACTGAAGAAAGAAATAATAGAAAAATATGATAGTGGCGTACGTATTGCCGAGCTCGCCAGGATATACAAGACGGCCCCATCAACCATCGGTTCCATTGTGGTGAAGAGAAAAGAAATCACAGAAGCTAATGTTGCGAAAGGGGTGAATATGATAACGA
This sequence comes from Cherax destructor, assembly GCA_009830355.1. Classification (NCBI taxonomy): domain Eukaryota; kingdom Metazoa; phylum Arthropoda; class Malacostraca; order Decapoda; family Parastacidae; genus Cherax; species Cherax destructor. The sequence continues at coordinate 12,082 of WNWK01018164.1, read as the reverse complement.
AACAGATCACAATCAATTGAAAATATGGAGAAATTGTTGTTGGTGTGGAGAAACAAAAAACTGCTAGTGGGTGATAGTGTTGTGCAATCCATCATATGTGAAAAAGCAAGGCAGTTGCATGCCGATCTTGTAAAGAAAATGCCTGGAACCAGTGTTGATGTTGATGAATTTAAGGCCAGCAAAGGCTGGTTCGAAAACATCAATAAGCGAAGTGGCAGACACAGTTTTGTAAGGCATGGTGAGGGTGCCAGTTCAGACAAACATGCGGCTGAAAAATTCGTGCGTGAATTCAAAGAATATGTATAGGCTAAAAATTTAAAACCCGAACAAGTGTTTAATTGTGACGAAACAGTCCTGTTTTGGAAGAAAATGCCAAGGAGGACCTACATCACGCAGGAGGAAAAGGCAATGCCAGGACACAAGCCTATGAAAGACAGGCTAACTCTTATGTTGTGTGGTAATGCTAGTGGGGATTTCAAAGTGAAGCCTTTACTCGTGTATCACTCTGAAAATCCCAGAGTGTTCAAGAAAAACAGTGTCGTCATGAGTAAATTGTGTGTGATGTGGAAGGCTAACAGTAAGGCATGGATCACGAGGGAAATTTTCCTGGAATGGTTTAATCAAGTGTTTGGCCCGAGTGTGAAGAACTACCTCCTGGAAAAGAAATTGGGACTCAAGTGCCTCCTGATACTGGACAATGCTCCTGCTCATCCTCGAGACTTTGAAGACCAATTGTCTAAGGATTTCAGTTTTGTAACAGTGAAGTTCTTGCCTCCTAACACCACTCCTCTCATCCAGCTCTTGGACCAGCAGATCATTGCAAACTTCAAAAAACTGTACACCAAAGCAATGCTTCAAAGGTGCTTTGATGTGACCTCAGACACTGCATTGACCCTAAGAGAGTTCTGGAGGGATCACTTCAATTGCATAGGCCTTATAGATAAGGCTTGGCAGGGAGTGACCTCCAGGACGATGAACTCTGCTTGGAGAAAGTTGTGGCCAGATTGTGTCCAAGAGAGGGATTTTGAAGGGTTTGGGGCTGACCCTGTGGAGCCTATGGAAGTTGTGGAAAGTATTGTGGCATTGGTATATGCAGGTATATGTAGGGATTTTCAACCAGTGACCACACTTGACATAAACTCCGAGATGTTTTTGGGTCTGCCCAAACGAGATACACCTGTATGAGAAAATTACATCTATATTAAAAGACAAGAACACCAATAAAAGATCCTTCTTAAAAGACATATCAACATGGTATGACAGCTGGGAAAATAAGATGGGTGGTTTGGATGGGGCTGTCTTGAAAGACAGCGCTCCTGAGGGTGCTAGTGTTGTTCTGGAGGATAGTTCTCCTGAGCGTGCTTGTGTTGGAGATGGAACAAAAGGGGATGTTAGCACTAGTGCTGAAGATAGAAATGAGACAGGAAAACACGCACCAGTAGGGAATACATTAGGGAACACAGGCAAACAGAAACCAGGCCTATGCAAATATTATGCACTTGGTATCTGCAGGCATGGAATATCTGGGAAAACAGATGGGACATGCAACTTTGACCACCCCAGAAAATGCCATGCCCTTATGACAACAGGAAAATGCAACCTCCCTTTCTGTAAGCTTTTCCACCTTGAAATGTGCCACTCATCAGGAAAGACAGCGCTATAACCTATATTGCCAGGCACACCACCTAAAGGGTACAAGGCGACACAGAACATCCAGACCATGGGAAAACCTGGGTAGCCAAAGCCACTACAGAGAGAGGTTTTTTAGCGCCAGGAAGGAAAAAAACCCAACAGGAAATGACAGAAATTGTACACCAACTGCAATCATTTCTGGAGTGGAACCACAGTCAATGACCTCCACTCCAGAACAACAGATATTAGTGCCAGGAAAAAAAGACCCCCCACCATACCACCAATCTGACGACATTTATCTTTGCAAATATACAGGGTCTAAAGCCAGTGACGAACAACAAAATATCTTACATTTGTGGACTGCTCACAGAGTCAAATGCAATGTTTGCAGCTTTCACAGAGACCCACATAAAGGATCACTTGGACAATGAAATATGGATCCCGGGCTACAACCTATACAGATGTGACAGAGTGAACAGGCAAAAGGGATGGGGGGGGGGTTGGCCTGTATATCACAGAGTCACTTATATGCTCAGAACTACTAAATGCCTCAAATGATGTAGTTGAAGTTTTTGCAGTAAAGATCGAGAATCAAAACCTGGCCATCGTGGTTGTATACACGCCTCCGGATGCAACGTCCCAACAATTCCAGGAACAGCTTCTGAAAATTGACCACTGTCTGGAAAACCTTCCAGCTCCTGCCCCCAACATCTTGCTCCTGGGGGACTTCAACCTAAGGCACCTAAAATGGAGGAATATTGCAAATAATGTGGTAGCAGAGATAACACCAGGAGGCAGCTCGGATGAAAACTCGCAAACACGAGCTTTAAATCTCTGCACCAAATTCACCTTAAACCAGCAAATAATAGAGCCTACAAGATTGGAGAATATGCTGGACCGCAGCACACTCACATAAACCAACAATTGGGTTTGTCTTAGCTTAATAGTGTTACTCATTTTTCTTTTTTAGAATTAGTACTAGCAAAATTCTAGAACAATATTAGGATAGTATTCCTAACTTTCTGAAGTATTCCAAACTTGCTGGAAGTTCTCACAAAAAGTAGATGGGACACAGATGAAACCTGATACAACAGTCCCCCCCCCTCCGACCCTCCCATACTAACACTCCACCCTCTCCCTCCCTCTCTCCCTTCCTTTCTCCCTCACACACACACCCTCCCTCTCTCTCTCTCCCTCCCCTCTCTCCTTCTATACCCTCTCTCCCTCTATCTCTCTCTCCCCCTCTCTATACCCTCCCTCCCTCTATACCCTCTCTCCCTCTATCTCTCTCTCCCCTCTCTATACCCTCCCTCCCTCTATACCCTCTCTCCTCTATACCCTCTCTCCTCTATACCTCCCTCCCTCTATACACTCTCTTGCTCTTCCTCCATCTCTCTCCCTCTCTCTCTCTCTTTCTCCCTCTCCCTCTCTCAAACCAGCAATTGGGTTTGTCTTAGCTTAGCTTAGTATTATTATTCATTTATAGAATTAGTACCAGCAAAATTCTAGCATAATATTAGGATAGTAGTCCAAACTTTCTGAAAATCTATCTCCCCCTCGCTCTCTCCCTCACACACACACCTTCCCTCTCTCTCTCTCTCTCTCTCCCTCCCTCTCCCTCTCCCCCTCTATCTCTCTCTCCCACTCCCTTCCGCTCCCTCTCTCTCTCTCACTCTCCCTCTATCTCTCTCTCTCTCCATCTCTCTCTCTCTCCCTCTACCTCCCTCTCTCTCCCTCTCCCTCTCTATCTCTCTATCCACCCTCTTCCACACTTCCTCCAAGCTATCTCTCTCCCCCTCATCCCCTTCCCTATCCTTTCTCCTTTCTCCCTCACCCTCTTCTTCTGATACTCTCAATACATCCACAAGGGCACACCATGGGAATATGGGCAGCTCAGGGAGAGGGATGTCAACAAGGAGGATGATGGCCGATCCGGGGAGGCCACAGTGGGAGGAGGAACTCATTAAAAGGGAAAAGGAATGGGAGAGGAAGATATTGGTGATCACCAAGGAGGAACTCAATAAAAGGGAAAAGGAATGGGAGAGGAAGATATTGGTGATCAGCGAGGGAATGGAGAAGAGGATAGCTGAGGAGAGTAGAAAATGGGAAATGCAAGTCAAAAAAGCAGAAGCCAAGATCCAGATCTTAGAAGTGAAGCTGCAGAGACTGACACAGAATAGAGACAAAAGTACCTGGCCAGAAACGGCGCTTGGAGCTTGTGCATCAGACACAGCCAAAGGGAATGAGGAGAAAAAAGGAGAACTCTTGTATGCACAGGCACTGGCAGACACACGTGGGGCCCGAAGCAAGATGAGCAGGATACTAACAACACACGAGAGGGATATAGAAGAAGCAGCCAGGGACAAGAAGAGCACCACAGTAACAACGAATGAGAGCACAGTAACAATACATGAGAGGGTAGACAAAGACGCAGACACACCAAACGCGGAGACCCCAACAACACACTGCAGCGGACAGGGATGTATGAGCAGGCCAGACACACAAAGGAACACGGGGGCTACAACCATGACAGCACCGGGAGAGGCTAATGCATCTCTGACGAGGCAATGGGAGACACAGTGGGAGGAGGAAAGGGAGAAGTCGATCTTTATCTATGGCCTGAAAGGAAGTCGAAGGGGACACCCACGACAGAAGAAAACAGGAGGAGAAAGAAAGGATCAAAGGTATCATGCTAGCAATAGGGGGAGACACGTCCCAAGTGACAAATTTTCGGAGAATCGGATGGTACACAAGGGGAAGAAATTGACCTCTGGAGGTAATCTTCAAGGCAGAATCAGCCCGCACCACGATCCTGCAAGAGAAAGCACGGTTGAGGACGAATCAGGGGTACCGGAATGTATACCTAGATCGGGACAGAACGCAGGAAGAAAGGGAGGCCCTAAAGGAGAAGATAAGAAGGCGAAGAGAGGAGAGAGAGGAGACAGCGAGATATGGAGGACACCAAGCCCAAGCAGGACAAAAACACACACTGGAAGTACCCACGGCGGGCCTCAAATCACAACCCCACGGCAACCATACACTTTAACACCACACACACTCATCAGTCCCCCTGTCCCCACCCCAGCAACCCAAAACCCACCATCACAGCTACCCCCCACCCACCACAAACTCCACCCCACCAACCCATACCCCAACCATACAATACCCCCCACCCATGCTGCAACCCCCTATGGGCACCCTGCCCACACCCCCCCAACCCACCAAGATCTCCCCAGGGCCACAGTATTGGAAACAAGGTTGAAGGTTTGGTACACAAATGCGGATGGAATTGTAAATAAGTATGAAGAGTGGAATGAAAGAATAGGTGAGGTGTCCCCAGACATCATAGCCGTCACAGAAACTAAACTCAATGAGACAGTAACAGATGCAATCTTCCCACAGGGATATCAGATCCTGAGGAAAGATAGGAGCAGGGGGAGAGGAGGGGTCGCACTGCTTGTAAGGAACCGTTGGAGATTCGAGGAAATGGAAGGAATGGAGGTGTGTAGAGAAAGGAACTTCATAGTAGGTACCATCCAGTCTGGGGAGCACAAGATAGTCATTGCAGCGATGTATAACCCACCACAGAACTGCAGGAGGCCAGGTGAGGAATATGATGAGAACAACAGAGCGATGGTGGACACTTTGGCGGAGGTGGCAAGAAAAGCGCACATGAGCAGAGCGAAGCTACTGGTCATGGGCGATTCCAACCACAGGGAGATCGACTGGGAGAACCAAGAACCACGTGGGGGTCCAGAAACTTGGAGAGCCAAGATGATGGACGTGGAACTGGAAAACCTGATGCACCAACATGTCAGGGACACGACCAGAGAGAGAGGAGAGGATGAACCAGCAAGACTGGACCTTGTATTCACCCTGAACAGCTCAGACATTGAAGACATAACACACGAGAGCCCCCTGGGAGCCAGCAACCATATGGTGCTGAGCTTTGAGTACATTGTAGAGCTACAGGTGGAGAGGGAAAACGGTACCGAAAGAGACAAACCAGACTTTAAAAGAGGAAACTACATGGGCATGAGGAATATCCTGCAGGAGGTTCAGTGGGAAAGGGAAATGGAAGGACAGGCAATAAATGAAATGATGGAATACGTAGGGGCAAAGTGAAAGGAGGCAGAGGAACGGTTTATACCCACAGGAAAAAGATTAAATGGGAAGGCCAGAAAGAGCCCCTGGTTTACCCAAAGGTGCAGGGAGGCAAATACTCAGAGTGTCAGAGAATGGAAAAGGTACAGAAGGCAAAGAACCCAAGTAAACAAAGAGATTAGTAGAAGAGCTAGAAACGAGTATGCACAGGTACAGAGGGAGGCCCAGAAACAGTACAAAAACGACATAGCATCGAAAGTTAAGTCCGACCCGAAACTGATGTACAGTCACATCAGAAGGAAGACAACAGTCAAGGACCAGGTGATAAGGCTGAGGAGAGAAGATGGGGAACTCACAAGTAACGATCAAGAGGTATGTGAGGAGCTCAACTTGAGGTTTAAGGAAGTATTCACAGTGGAGGAAGGAAGGCAGCTGGGTAGACAGGACGGGGTGCATCACATACAAGGGATGTATCAAGTGCTAGAGGGCATACACACAACTGAGGAGGAGGTGAAGCAGTTACTCAGTAACCTTGATACCTCAAAGGCGATGGGTCCGGACAATATCTCCCCGTGGGTTCTTTGGGAAGGAGCCAAGGTACTGAGTGTGCCACTTACCATAATATTCAACACATCCCTTGAAACTGGGCAGCTACCTGAGGTATGGAAAAAGGCCAACGTAGTCTCCATCTTTAAAAAAGGAGACAGAAAAGAGGCACTAAACTATAGACCGGTGTCACTTACGTGTATAGTGTGCAAAGTCCTGGAGAAAATCATCAGGAAAAGAATGGTGGAGCATCTGAGTGAACAGGATAATAAACACCAGACAGCACGTTCCCCGGGAAGGAAACCCCGGAACAAACCTCCTGGAGTTCTATGATGTAACAGAGGTAAGGCAAGAGAGAGAAGGGTGGGTTGATTGCAATTCCTGGACTGCAGGAAGGCCCTTCGACACAGTTCCTCACATGAGATTAGTAAAAAGTTGGAAGAACAAGCAGGATAACAGGAAGGGAAATTGGAAGGATCAGGGAATTTCACAGGGGGCAACAATGGGTCATGGTGGGGATGAGGTATCACAGGGGCGCCCAGACGAGTGGTGTACCCCCAGGGTCAGTCCTAGGACCAGTGTTATTTTGGTATATGTAAAATACAGCGGACGGGATAGACTCAGAAGTGTCTTGTTCAGATGATTGAAATTAATGAGGAGAATCACATCGGAAGAGGACCAAGCAGGACTTCAAACAGACCGGACAAGCTTGACATCTGGTCTAGAAACCCGGCTTCTCGAACAATCCCACCAAATGCAAAGTCATGAAGATCGGAGAAGGCAAAGAAGACCGCTGACAGAGTACAGGCTAGGGGTGGACAAAGGCTACAAACCTCGGCGAAGGAGAAAGCCCTTTTGGGGTGAGTATAACGCAAAGCACGCCCCCCGGAGGCAAACACAAACCAGATAACGGGCAGATATGGGCGACTGGCAAACCTAAGATTAGCTTCCGCTTACCTTAACAAGGAATCTTTCAAACACTGTACACCGTGTTTCAGGCCCAAAACTAGAATATGGCACCAGCTGGAACCCACACCTGGTCAAGACGTAAAGAAACTAGAGAAAAGTCAAAGGTTTGTGACAAGGTTAGTTCCACAACTCAGGGGACTGTCCTATGAAGAAAGGTTGAGGGAAATAGGACTAACAACACTGGAGGAAAGAAGGGTCAGAGGAGACATGTGTAACGACATACAAAATACTGCGGGAATCGACAAGGAAATAGTGACAGGATGTTCCAGAGAGGGAAACAGAAACAAGGGGACACAACTGGAAGCTGAAGACTCAGAGAGTCAAAGGGATGTTAGGAAGATTTCTTTAGAAGAAGTCGGGGAAGTGGAATAGTCTAGAGAAAGATATAGTGGAGGCAGGAACCATACAAGTTTTGACAAGGGATAAAGCTCATGGAGCAGGGAGAGCAGAGACCCAGTAGCGGACAGCGGGGGGGGCTAGGAGCTGGGGGGTCTCAACCCCGAAAACACAATTAGGTGAGTACAATTTAAGGTGAGTACGAAATGTCCCATATCAAAAACAATATACTCAGATCACAATATAAAAGAGGTCGAGACATGTGGGGGGGCCCCAGACCGACAAAATGTGATTAGTCACGATGGAGCCTTCACCAAATTCAACTTCAAAAAAAAAAATATAAGGTGGGACCAAGTAAACCAAGTCCTGAATGATATAAACTGAGAAGATAGCTAAGCATCTCAGATTCCTAACCAATGTCTAGAACAAATTAACTGCTCAAGAAAATTCCCATAAGGAAAAGGAGGAGAATATGAAACTGGAAAGAGAAAGGCGCTCCCTATACAGGCGAAGGCAAAGAATAGCAGAGCGGCAACAAGAGGCCAAATATATCTGAAATACGTAGGGAGACACTGGTCAGAGAAAAGCAAACATCTTACTAAAACTAAAGGAATCTTATATAAAATCAAGAAATGCGGAAGAACTAAAAGTAAATGAAACTGAAAGAAACCCAAAGTATTTTTTTCTTATGCCAAATCAAAATGAGAACAACATCCAGTTATTCCCCTACTTAAACGGGATGGGTCCTCACAGATGACAGCTAGGAAAAAGAGGAGCTACTAAAGTCCCAGTATGACTCAGTTTTTAGCGAGCCCAACCGACTGAAAGTCAAGACCTAAATGAATTTTTTATGAGTGCCCAGAACTTGATAGACGCAAACCATCTGACATTATCCTTTATGCCAAATGACTTCAAGAGGCGATAAATGACATGCCCATGCACCCGCCCCAGGCCCAGACTCCCTGGAACTCCGGTCACCAACAACTGCAAGAAGCCCCTATCAAGTGCTTAACATCCTATGGAGAGGAAGCATGGGCACCGGGGTCGTCCCGCAGCTAAAAAACACACACAGCCCCACTCCCAAAGGGGGCAGTAAAGCATTGGCAAAGAACTACAGAGCTAACATCCCATATCATAAAAATTTTTGAAAGGGTTCTAAGAAGCAAGATCGCCACCATCTAGATACCCATCAATTACACAACCCAGGGAGCATGGGTTTAGAGCAGTCGTCCTGTCTGTCCCAACTACTGGACCGCAACAAGGCCCGGATGCTCTAGAAGACAAACAGAATGCAGAGTTGTAGCCAGCCAGCCAAGCCAAGCCAGCCAACCAAGCCAGCTGGGCCAGCCAGCCAAGCCAGCCAGCCTGCCTAACACGATTTCCCAGAATTGTTTCTTTTACTTAGGGCATAAGTTATAAGACATTCTGTAAGGATGTTCACATAGTTATTATCAAGGTTTTTTATATTTCCTGACCACTTATGGCCAAATCCATCTCAGAGCTACTAAACTCGGGGTCACATCATTTTCCCAAAAAAATGGGAGGTTAATACTACATAAAATCATGAATGTGGTGTTTGCTCTGCGGCGCCATTAAACCCGGTGCCCCAAAAAGGTACGGGTGGCCCCCAATTTTTTAAACAGTGCACCCCGGGGCTAAGACCCATTCTATCCCGCCAGGCATCGGGGGCCCCAAATCGTCCCAAAAATTTGGAGGCAGGAAAAAAAAAAACAAAAAAAAGGGGGGCCAAAAAAGGTCTACTAATAAGTTTCCCCGGTTTAGGGGGTTTTCCCCCAGAGGGCATTCCGGATAATGGAAAAACCTTTTCCCGGGGGGTTTATTGAAAAAAAGACCCCCCAATTTTTACGGTTTTTAATATGGAAAGTTTCCCTTTTTTTTGACATTACTGTGAATAGACAAATGTTAAAAAACCCTTCCAGACTATTACATGTGACCCCAAAAACCACTTCTTCAATCAAGACAGCTTTTTTCCCGGGGGAAAATTTAAAGGGTCTGAAAAAAAACCCAGGTAAGTCTGCCGTTTTTAAGAAGTTCTATTGACTGTGCAGTTGGGGAACCCTAGATGTTTTTGAGTTTTTATCATACACCCCTGAACTATGGGCTTTTTAGCCCCCCAGTAAGTTATTTATTCAGTTACTGAATGTATATTGCTATACGCTCCTCAGGGGCAATTATTCACATCTCACTTTATAAAACGCCCTAACACCCAAAAAGGGTAGAACACACTGAGTCATATCGGGGGGGTCTGGCCACACTGCAGAAAGTTAAGCAACAAAATAAGTACAAATTCAATTTTTGGTATTCTACCAAAAATTTTTTCCACAGAAATAGTTAAACAGTCATGGTAACATCACAAGTGTTTGATAAGGCCTACTTTTAAAGATAAATGGTCCCTTTCTTTTTTACATCCCTTTGACCGGGTTTAAAAAAAAATTATAGGGGGACATGTATTTTGTCTTAAATTATTATTATTACAATCAAAACTAAGCACTAAACAAAAATTTTCTTAAATATTATATATATTTCAACAAAAACCAATGGAACTTACTGTTACTATGAAATCAGCATCGGGAGATTGTCTGTGAAGTTCGGGGGCGGGAATTTTGTTCCCCCCAAGTAAACCCGAGACCAGCTTTTTTTTTTCCCTTAGTCAAAATATTTTTAAAAGGGGGCCCAAGCAATTTTTAAAACCCAGCAAATGTACCTCTTGATTTACCCTTGATATCAATATCTACTGTCTTTTTTGTTGAAGTTGTAGTGTGTTCTTCCTTTAAAGCAGTAGTGTGTTCTTCAGAGTCTAGTTTGCAGCAAACTAAAACATTTGAATGAGTCAGGTTTGTAGCCATAGCATGCAAAGTACTACACTCAGCCTCACAGTCCAAAATTGCCTTTTTTCCCCCTTAGTTTTTTAACTTTTTTAGAATTATCATTTATTTTTAACCCAGATGCATGATATTTTTTCCCTTCTTAAAAGACATTTAAAAAACATAATTAATTTTCAACATTCTCACATGACTCTGCTTTCAGGGTTTTTATAAATTTGCAATTTCAACTTTCTGGTTGTCTAGATTTTTTTTCTTCAACAATTACCTTTGGGAGTAACGATGTCATGACTTTCTTTTGGGGGTGACATTTTAAAAGCAAATTTACACACAGGCAACTGGCATTTTCGACACCAGTATCCAAAGATTCACCATGTTTTTTTCCCCATCTCAAGCTGTATGAAGAATTCAACATTGGGCATAAAAATTTAAGAATATATTAGTTTATTGTACCTTAACACAGGAACAAATAGCATACTAATACAGTGGTACCAAATTTTCGATGGTCCCCAAAAAACACCCTTTTATGTAAGTTTATTTTTTTAAAAGTTTTTTTAAGTGTATTTTTTGGGGTCTAAACAGACTAGTCTATTTTACATTATTTTAAGGAGATAAATTGTTTGGTAATGGCACTTGAACAGCATTATGGAATGAAAAATATCAAAATCAGGTACCACTGTATGTGGTACCTACCTCTTTTTTCATATCTTTGAATTTTTGCTAGCATTATTATTTATTTAAAAAAAGTATTGTGGCTTTTTACACCTGCTCATAACCAAGGTGAAATGAAAAAAAGAGCAAACGTCAGCAAGAGGGGAAATACTCGTACAGTAGAGTCCCACTTATATGGCAGGTTAGGTTTCCCGGCTACTGCCGGAAAGCGGACATCGCCGGAAAGAAGAACTCCATTTTTTTAACTTATAAATAAATACAAATGCCAGATAACAAGTGTACACTAACATATATTAAGTTAACAGTAGAACTGCATTTAAAATCAATGAAAATACATACACAATAATTCATTACTTACCTTAAAATATTTGTAGTTTTAATTAGGGTGAGGGGGAGTAGTATTTATTAGTGGGGAAAACAGATGTAGGTAGCCAGTAGGTGAGGAAACCCGGGAAACCCCCCGCCCCCATTAAACGAATTACAATTTTTAAAAAAAAAAGGGGAAAATTTTCCCTTACATTAAAGTTCACTGGTTTAATAATTTTTTTAAATTTTCATGCTAAAAAACAAAAGAAGTGGGTGAAAATCCCGAAATTGTGCAAAGCCGAGTTCTTTAAAAGGGGGCACTGGGTAAAAAGGGAGACTGATAAAAATTTTCTCTTGGGGCGGGGCCAGAAGATATGGATTTTTTCCTTGGCCGGGGGTTTTTTCCCCCCGGCTACATCTCTTTAATGTATATAACTATTTCTTACAAAATTTTTTAAGAAAATATCAAAATGGATTAATGAAAATGTCTTATTAACGAAAAAAAAAAATAAAGATTTTATTACTTTTTAAAAAGGGTTTCAATTTTAATTACAATTTTGTTTTTAATACAAAAAAGCCACTATCATGCCCCGGGGTTTTTAGGAGACAACCCAGAAATAAAAACTTTTTGGGTTAAAAAAAAAAAAGGGGTTTCAATTTTTAAATTTTTATTT
>WNWK01018163.1:0-40637 GCA_009830355.1 Cherax destructor | reverse complement strand
TAGCATTACAAACTCCGTTTCTCTTATACTAATGCGTCTGAAGGAGGAAAGAATAGGCAGATGTTTTCATAGCTGGACCGAGTATGCCCGCCACCACATTCGTAATGAGACACATATTTTATTCATTCTAGAGTGTACATCACGTTTTTATGTTATTTATATTGTTTATTATGTCATATTAGATGAATTGTGATAGATAAATAAGCCGTAGAGTTGATATTAGTGTCAAATTGAAGCATTTTGTCCTGCCTCCCAACAATAAACTCGCCTCCCTCTCTCCTCTCCATCTTCCATACACCAACAAGAGTCGCCAATAAAAGTAAGTGTGATGTTAAATGTTCATTTATACATGTTATTAGTGCTTTATATTTATTTGTTATTCTTTTCTGTATGTAAATCTATATTTAATCTCTAAAAAATTATTTTTTGTTAATACTCCTGGGTGTCTGAAACGGATTAATTGAATTTCCATTATTTCTTATGGGGAAAATGGCTTCAGTTTTCGTGTGTTTCAGTTTTAGTGCATCCCTCTGGAACGGATTAAACACGAAAACCGAGGGACCACTGTATAATCAAAAGAAGCGCTAAACCACAAGGGTCATACAGCACAGCGGGGCATGGTAGGATGCAGGGATAATGGGTAGCAAGAGGGAGAGGGATGATTAGGAGGGTATGGAGCACAGTGGGGTAGTGGATAGTGCAGGGATAGAGGGTAGTAAGAGAATAAGGTAGCAGGGACTGAGGGGAGAGCTAAAGGCAAAATAGTCAGAGTTTGTGTAGTAAATCAGTTGCTGTCAAAAAGTCAATGAGAGAGTCAGGATTGAAGGAGGGTCCATCAGCAAGAAGGGAAGGTAAAGTGAGGGCAGCAGAGCGAATACGACGTTGGAGGTAAATTCTGTGTGCTCGTTGATAGAGTGGACAGTCCAACAGAATGTGGCGAACAGATACTGGAACCTGACAATGCTCACAGAGAGGGACAGGGAGCCTCTCCATGAGATACCCGTGAGTAAGACGAGTGTGGCCGATGCGAAGACAGGAGAAAGTAGTCTCCCACCATCGACATTGGTGATAAGAAGGACAGAAACCTATACTCGATTTAACAGAATGAAATTTGTTATGTAGCAGTTCAGACCAACGTTGTTGCCAATGGGTGTAAAGGTGTGTAGCAATGACAGCAAAATAGTCCGTAAATGGAACACCTATACATGTACAGTGGACCCCCGAGTTACGAACACCCCGGAAATCGTACAATTATGTAAGTATAATATTGTAAGTGCTTTTGTAAGTGTATTTTTGGGGGCCTGAAATGGACTAACCTACTTGACATTATTTCTTAAGGGAGTAAATTCGTTCAGTAATGGCACTTGAGTAGGCTTCTGGAATGAATTTTGTTCGTTGCTCGGGGGTCCACTGTACAGTGGACCCCCGAGTTTCGTAAACCCCGGAAATCTTACATTTATGTAAGTATAATATTGTAAGTGCTTGTGGAAAAGTATTTTTGGGGGTCTGAAATAGACTGACCTACGTGACATTTTTCCTTAAGGGAGTAAATTCGTTCGGTAATGGCACTTGAGCAGATTTCAGGAGTGAAGTTTTTACGAAACTCGGGGGTCCACTGTATATGAAACTGGAAGGTCATGTACTGCCGACCGCGCAGCAGTGTCTGTCTGTTCATTGCCCTGTATGTCAACATGACCAGGGGCCCAACAAAAAACAATATCTTTGCATTTGCTAGAGATACGTTGTAATCAAAACTGGATACGAAGAACTAGGGGGTGAGGTGTATCAAATTTTCAGATAGCCTGTAAGGAACTAAGGGAGTCTGAAACGACCACAAATGGTGACACAGGCATAGATGCAATATGGATAAGCGCCACAAGAATGGCATACAATTCATCAGTAAATATGCTAGGCAGGGATAATAGATGCCCTCGCAAGACACTGTCCGGAAACACTGCTGTGAATCCAACGCTGTCAGAAGACTTAGAACCATCGGTGTACACTGCAATGGCATGGGAATGAGAGCAAAAGTGATCTAGAAAAAGAGAGCGAGAAGCCGCCGTAGGTAGTTGGGCTTTCGCGCAAGGCAGAGGAGAAGAACAGACACGGACAGCAGGAACTTCAAAAGAGAGTAGGGAAACAGGAGATGCCACATGAACATAGAAAGATGGTAGCTAAAGGGAAGACGAGCGAATGTAGATGAAGAGAAAAGGGACGAAGTAAACAGGGTCGACGAACAAATAAAGAGCGTCTACTAACATCTGTGGCAATCCTATACATGGAAGGATTGCGGAGGTCATGAGAGCAAACATAATAGCGAAGGCAATGTGCATCACGAAGATCAGACAAGGATGGAATGTTCGCTTCTACATAGAGGCTCTCAACCGAGGAAGAACGAAAAGCACAAAGGCATAAACGCAGTCCCTGGTGATGGATGAGATTAAGGCTGCAAAGAGTAGCAGGGAAGGCAACCGAATAAATCTGGTCACCATAATCGAGTTTCGATAAAATTAGGGCTGAATGCAGGCGAAGGAGTTCTACAATCAGCCCCCCATGAAAGATGTGCTAGGGTTTTAAGGAGGTTCAGCTGGCTATGACAAGTTGCCTTCAGAAAGGTAATGTGAGGTTTCCAGGACAATCGATGGTCAAACAGGAGGCCAAGAAACCTGACTGTATCACGTTCTGGGATACGTGAGCCGTATAGGTACAATGGATGATCAGAGACCACTGAACGTCTAGTAAACATAATTTGGTGAGTTTTGCTTCTAGAAAATTTAAACCCGTGAGTGGTGGCCCAATCAGAAACACGGTTGATGGCATGCTGGAGGGAAACTGCAATGAGGTGACATTCAGCGCTTGCACAAGCTATAGCAAAGTCATCAACATAAAGCGATGACCAAATATTGGATGGGAGAACAGATGCCAGAATATTTATAGCAAGAAGAAAGTGTTGTGCTCACAACACATTCCTGGGTGACGCCTTCAGCTTGGACAAACTCCGGGGAAAGCACATTACTAACCCGGACATGAAAATGTCTTTCAGTTAAGATGGCCTTAAGGAAAAATGGTAGATTGCCTCAGAGGCCTAGGGAGTGGGCCTGGGCCAAGATATTATACCTCCAAGTTGTGTCATAAGCCTTCTCAAGGTCAAAAAAGATAGCAATAACCGAGTGGTTATTAGCAAAGGCATTACGAATATACGTATCCAAGCTCAATAAGGGGTCAATGGCAGAACGGCCCTTACGAAAGCCATATTGACTAGTGGAGAGAATACTGTGCGTCTCTAAATACCACATCAAACATCTATTAACTAGACATTCCATCACCTTACAAACTGCACTGGTAAGAGCGATGGGACGGTAGTGGGAGGTATCATGTCTCATAGTACCCAGTTTGCGAAAAGGGAGAACAATAGCAGACTTCCACAGCTGGGGAGTAACTCCTTGCAACCATATAAGATTAAAGAGTCGTAAGAGGACAGCAAGAGCAGACTGATGTAAATGTTGTAGCATACGAATATGTATGTCGTCTGGCCCAGCTGCCGATGATCGGCAAGCAGAGAGTGTTGCCTTCAGTTCTTGAAGGGTAAAAGGCACATTATAAAATTCTTCTCAGAGAGAAGAAAAATCTAAGGGCTTTAACTCGCTGGCAGACTTAGAAGAAAGGAATGAGGGGCAAAGATGGAGCCCCTGAGAAATGCAGACCAGATGAGTACCAATTTCAGTGGCAACGGCAAGAGGGTGTGCTACAGTAGACCCTCATTTAGCACGGTAGTTACGTTCCTGAAAACGTCGTGTTAGTTAAAATCGTGTTTGATAATTAAAAGAACTTATGGGAAAAATAGGGTTACGTTCCTGGGAGTCCACAAAAAGCCAAACACGTTTTTTTTAGACCAACAGATCTTACAAAAATAAAAGTGAATATGTAATTGTAGTTCATTATCGTGATGTATTAGGTTGTTTTTACTGCTTAAGACTACAAATGTAACAGAAATAATAGTATTTACCTTAAATTGTGGGTGCTGGTGTTTGTGGATGATTGTGAAGAGAGTGGAGAGTTATGCTGTGGCCCTACTGGGCTGAGGGGGATAGTAGAGGTTCTGGAAATGAAGTTGATGGTTGTACTGAGTGTCTCTAACTTTAATAAAGTCATTCAGTAAGTCAGTCAAGTCATTCAATAAGTCAGTCAGTCAAGTCATTCAGTAAGTCAGTCAGTCAAGTCATTCAGTAAGTCAGTCAGTCAAGTCATTCAGTAAGTCAGTCAGTCAAGTCATTCAGTAAGTCAGTCAGTCAAGTCATTCAGTAAGTCAGTCAGTCAAGTCATTCAGTAAGTCAGTCAATCAAGTCATTCAGTAAGTCAGTCAGTCAAGTCATTCAGTAAGTCAGTCAAGTCATTCAGTAAGTCAGTCAAGTCAGTCAGTAAGTCAGTCAGTCAAGTCAGTCAGTAAGTCAGTCACACAAACTTATGTTTACATCTTTTTATGTGTACAAAGTAACACTTTAAGGCCACAGGTTATGTCTTGTCTAATATCTTAAATGCTTATACCTTTTCTTGCCACTTTGAGCAACACTGATATGCCTACTGGGTGTCATGATTGCTTGGCAGATACAAGATATAGTAATTTAAAGATCAAAACACAATTCACTCTCTCTTGTTCTTCACAAACAGCTGGCTTCACGCGTATGAACTACGAATGCTGGGACGGTGGGGTGGTGTGGGGGGGTAGCTGGGGAAGGCGGGTGGTCTCCCCCGCTGAACAACAACAAGGGCCGTTTGAGGGAATGGGAATGTTTTTCCTTCCTGCAAACTGTAAGTAAGTTTATTCAGGTACACAGATACAGTTACAAAGATTATCATACATAGCAGCATGTGTAGAGAACCTAGGATAACCCAAAAAAGTCTGAGTGACTTATTTCCATTCTGTCTGACTTTTTTGGGTTATCCTAGGTTCTCTACACATATGCTGCTATGTATGATAATCAATGTAACTGTATCTCTGTATACCTGAATAAACTTACTTACTTACAGTTTGTGGGAAGGAAAAACAAATTCCCTTTTCCTCAAAGCATGAGGATTCTTAGAGCGGTAAATAACCATGGGCTTACACTTGAAATCACCTGATGCATTACCGCAAAGGAGCAAGGTGAAGCGATCCTTTGCTGTCTTGAAGCCTGGTGCACTTTTCTCTTGCTGACTGATATAAGTTCATGTTGGCATTTTCTTCCAGAAAACACTTGTCTCGTCAACATTAAATACTTGATGTAGCTCATAGCCACCCTCAGTAGGACCCCCACTGACTCAATGGTTTAACCCACCGCAGGTGACCGCGCGCTCAAACTTTTTTCCCCTCCAGCGAATTGTGTAATATCAGGTTTATGTCATGTTAGATAAAAATGTGCCGCAATTCTCCAATCGTGTAATACCCAAATCGCGCAACATAAAGTCATGCTAAATGAGGGTCTACTGTATATCGACACCGGCAACCCGAAGAACAGGAGCCGGGTCCGGGGAGAATTTACCACTCAGTTTCCGCACTTTCTTCCAGACTGCACTCATCGAGGAAGCCGAAACGTAATCCTGTCAGCAAGTGCGTTTAGCATCACGTATGACACGGAAAACAATTGCTCTCCTGTGCTTAAAATCAAGGAGTCTCTCTGTGGTTCTGTTATACAGGTACCTGCCCCACGCAGCGCATTTCAAATGTCCTGCCCGAGCACAAGCAGGAGACCACCAAGGCATACACTTCTGAGAATGCTTGCCCGAGGTTTGGGGAATAGAATGTGAAGCTGCAATTAAGACGGAGGATGAGAAGAGATGTAAAACCTCATCAATGGAGGACGAGAAAGGAGCCTCATGAACAGCAGTAAGATGTGTGTAAAGATCCCAATTCGCCCGGTCAAATTGCCAGTGTGGGCTACAAGGAGGTGGAGAATACGAAGGGGACATGAGGATGATTGGAAAATGATCGCTGTCATGTAAGTCCGGGAGGACAGACAAGGTGAAGTCGAGGACAGTTGAGGAAGAGCAGATGGAGAGATTGATGCAAGAGAAAGAATGAGTGAGGATCAAAATGGGTGGGAGTACCCATATTTAAAACATGGAGGGGAGAGAAGCAAGAAATGCCTCCAACTGAATGCCATGGGAGTTACAGTGCGCCACCCCCCAGAGAAAATGGTGTGCATTAAAATCGCCAAGTAACAGAAGGGGTGGCGGCAAGGAAGAAACCAGAAAAGCAACATCTGGGATAGACAATGCCCGAGAAGGGGAGAGATACAAAGAACAGAGTGTATACCACTTATTCAAGTGGATACGGGCTGCGGTGTAATGTAGAGAAGAATGAACAAAAAGCTGACGGTATGGAATACCAGTGCATATAAGAAGAGCACTTTCGTTAAAGGTTCCATCGGAAAAAAGATCTGATGAATATAATAAATCATAGCCCGAAAAGGGATGGATAACAGCGGAGTGTAATTTGGGTTCTTGTAAACAGACTCCAACAAGGAAAAACTGGGAGAGCAAAACCTGAAGCTCACCCCGGTTACCCCTGAGGCCTCGGATATTCCACTGCAAATAAGCCATGATTTATGAAGAGAAAGATACAAGTCGAAGATAGAGGTATCTATGGACTAATATGGTTAGAAAAGTCCACGTTTGGAGGTAGTGGAAGACTTGTAAGCAGCGAAGGATAGGAATGCTGTGAAGGAAGGAGGGATGTAAATGGAGATGAGGTAGGAGGAGGAACCGGAGGTGGAGCGGTGTCCATCAACGTTTCAGTCTCCATAATATATTCTGTGATAGCTTCCAGCGTTTCAGAAGACAAAGATGCAGGATGTGGGACCACATTAGAGATGGAAGGAGGAGGGGGATGAGCAACAATCAAGGAGACTATGGACTGTACTAAAGTAGGTGGTGAGGGAAAAGGAAAAGGAAACTGCCGAAGGAGTTTGCGAGGGACAGGAGTGGAAGTGACCTGGGAAGAGGCAGTAGAGGAAGAAACTTGGGAGGGGACAGGGGATGAAGGTATCGAACGAGGAGGAGGATGAACCTCCACACATGTAGCAGAACTAGTTGAAGGTGAGAAACCAGGTATAGAAACTGGGAAGGAAAAATGTGCAGGATGGAGAAGGGAAGGAGGGGAGAGAGGAGAATTTAACCCTTTGACTGTCGAAGACCCCTTTCTGAAACTGTCATTCTATGTCGGGAAATATTCGAAAAAAACAAAAATTATTTTTTCTTACCAAAATGTTAGGATTATTTTGCTGATTGTTTTAAGCCTAAAAACAAATTTTTGCGATCAGTACTTACCGAGATATGGAGGCGTAAAGTTGGCACAATATGAGCTGCGTATGGCAACATCGGCGAATTCCGCTGACTCGGTAAACTTCTGTTTACTTCCATTCGTAGATTTCTTGTTTTTTCACTATTTTCTTTTTTTATGTAACTTATGTGGCCTGTGAGACCACAGTAAGGTGCAATGTATATATATACACTCGTTGTTTGCACCACAATAACTTCACAAACATTAGTATGTTTATATTGTTTACAAAACTTGTTTACACAAACAAACATCAACAAAAAATGTTCATTACTATTGTTCTATAATATATATATATACATATGTACACTCACTGAACACTTTCCTAGAACTCCTGCAGCTTGTGGAACTATTTGAAACATGGGTATAAGCACAGTGGTACTTTACACTCCTCACACATAAAACGAGTGTCTCTGCGTGTTTGTGGGTGTTTTGTGGAATGTTTACAGACAAAACACCTCTTCTGAGCATTTTTCTTGAGAGTAGTAGCAGGCACTTGTATGGGGTAGTGATCACCAGGCCTCAGACGAGAGGGCATGTGTTGATAATTTCGTGGGCGCTGGTCTATTGCAGGTGTTGCTCCTTGGTACTTGAATATTATTTGTCTGATGACTGACAAACAAAATTCACCATATTTGGGTTTGTTGTTGGTCTTCAACTTGTACATGTTATAAGCATTCAGCATGGAAATGTCAAAAAGATGGAAAAAGAGTTTTATGTACCACTTATAACTTTTGCACACACAATCAGCAAACCCAATCTGCATGTCACATTTGTCCACTAAGCGCATATTGAGGTTGTAGTCCATCACAGCTGCAGGTTTTAGAATGGGTTCATTGGTCTCTCTATTCTGTCTTCCACTGTCTACCATTTCATGTCTGTGAACTGATGTCAACAATGTGACATCACGTTTGTCTTGCCACCGAAATGCCATGATATCATTGGCAGCAAACACCTGCACTTCACCTCTACGAGTGCCAGCGTCAAACCTAGGCATATGTTTACGATTTGCACGCACTGTGCCACACACGTCTGTCATGTTCACTCGCAAGAAATCCCTGAGTAAAGGGCTCGTGTACAAGTTATCAGTATATAATATATGCCCCTTACCAAGATATGGTTCCATCATTGTTCTAACCACATCACCAGAGATACCCAATAACTTCATGGTATCTCTCAATGTATTACTGCCAGTGTACACAATTAGATCCAGAACCAGACCACTTTTGCAATCACACAGTACAAATAACTTTATACCAAAGCGTTTCCTCTTGCTTGGTATATACTGCTTGAACGACAGTCTGCCTTTGAACAAAATCAAAGACTCATCAATAACAAGCTTCCTGAAGGGATAAAAATACATACAGCACTTTTGTTTCAGGTACATGAACACATTCCTGATCTTATATAACCTGTCGTTTCTGTCAGGCCTGGTTTTATCAGAAAAGTGAAGCATACGCAACAGTATCAAAAAACGATTCACTGGTATAATATCACTAAAACCTGGGGTTGAAATTAGGCGTTCTGTCGACCAGTATGTGGTGACAGTGTGCTTATAAACATGTGGCATAAGCATTATTGTGGCAAAGAACAAGTACATCTCTGCCACAGTTGTGTCCTTCCACTGGTGTAGCCATGAATTTGGTGAAAGAAATGTGTTTGCCATTGTGTACTCATAGTATGTGTTGCTTTCCCTGACAATAATGTCCATCAGGGGTTCATCGAAGAATAACTGAAAGCATTCCAGTTCAGTGGCATTGTTCCCAAGTGTACAAGATGGCCGTATTCCACTTTGTGCTTCATCAAAGTCATGGGGATTGGGAACAAAATTGTCACCTTGCTGCCAATCCCAGATGCGGTCTGCTGGTGCATACTGGATATTCACAGGTGGTTGTGGTTGTGCAGGTTGTGGTTGTGCAACTTGTGGCTGTGCAGGTTGTGGTTGTGCAGGTTGTGGCTGTGCAGGTTGTGGTTGTGCAGGTTGTGGAAGTGTGGGGGTGGTTGATGGTGGTTGTGCTGAGTTAGCAGCGTGGGTAGCAGCGTGGCCCGCTCGTGGTGGCACATGACTCATGCCACCGCCAACACCACCACTACCACCACCTGCCCCACGCACATTACGCATCCCCATTGTAACAATATCGTCATCTTCACTATCAATTTGTGGTGTAGGGCCAAGAGATGTACTCCGAGATTTACTCCTTTTCCTTGGAATAGCATATGGCACACTACTAGAACGCATGTTGCGTCGTACATACTGCCGCTTCACTGGAGAATAATCTCCCTCACTGTCGCCACTAGAACTGCTTTCAATAGCTTTGAAATCACTGTCATCATCACTTACACTGCTCACATCAGAGTCTTCTACACGTTGAAATAGTTTCCTCTTCCGTTCTGGTACAGGTGAACGTGAATGAGACGGCCCAGCACCAGAAGTGGAAGGCTGTGGGTCATCTGGGTTTTCATCACTAATTATGTTATCCTGGGCACTGCTTTCGGTCACACCCTTTTGAAAACCATGGAATTCACTTTCACTGGCACTTCCATCGCTGTTAGAACTATCACTTGGGAAGAGAATGCCTCCAATTCGCCGGGAAGTGAGGTACTTCTTACCGCCAGGCATGGTGAACAAGGACTACAAACATGGCGCTCCCACAATGCACCACTGGGTCCCCGATTTTTTTCATACTGCGCACACCCACCACGCAGACCCATTCTCTCGCATGTAGGCCTATCAGCTTTCTCCCGCTTCATTTGAAGCTGCTAGAATTTAGGCGTATGAATACGTCCGAAACATTGGCTCGTAAGACGTAAATATACGTCCGAAACAGTCAAAGGGTTAACAATGGGTTTTTTTTTGCCGGACTTTTGAGAAGAAGAGGGGTGGTGAGGAGGTGTTGGATGAGGGCATGTAGACACAGAACTGTGCAAGTGAGTAGAGGAAGGGGTGAGGACAGTATGGGGTGCCGAGGTAGGAACATCGGAGCCAAGAACAGCAAAAGAATTTGAGACAGGGGTGACTGAGGATGGGGCGACCACAGAGGAAGCCGCGCTAGTTGGGACCCCAGAAGTGAGGAGACATTTAGCAATGCGAGAATAGGAAATACGGGGGAGTTTCACTTGAAGGCGTAGATGAGAGACAGCCATAGCATATGAGAAGCCTTCTGCCTCTTTGAGACAATGGATTTCCCGCTCATTTAGGTAAACCTGACAACAGCGAGAGTAAGATGGATGCGCCTCACGACAGTTAAGGCAAGAGGGAGGTAGACTACAAGAAGGATTGGCATGGTCGTCGGCACCACAGACTGGGCATTCGGCCATGGACCTGCAATATTTTGCTGGATGATCAAAACGCCAGCAATTTCTACACTGTTGCGGTGTAGGGATCACCTTTCTAACTTGTAAACGGTGACCCGCAATGTAGACTGAGAGCGGAAGGTCACGGCACTTGAATGTTAAGCGAGCAATATTGCAAGGATATCGTCTTCGCCGGTGGGCAGGGAGGACAAAAGTGTCAATTTTGAGTATAGGAAGGTCCTGGAGCTCAAGCTGCTCCAGAATGTCATCACCACAGTTTTGGAAATTCTGTTGGACAATTGTATGGGGTAGAATAACAGTGCCACTACAAGTGTTGAGAGAATGATGTTTTTCAATAGTGACAGGAGTAGCATCTATGGACGTACGGCGAGAAAGATCACAAGCTTGGTCATCATTCTGGACCATAACAATGCATGTGCCACTTTTGAGAGCGTGAAAGGCGATGTCTTTGCCCACATGGCACAGGAGTGCCTTATCAATACTATGATCGGAAAGATAGGTAGTAGAAGAAGTCGGTCTCAGAGTAAAAACTTAGTCCATTGTGCAGTGTGAAATATAGTGTTTAAGGGGAGTGCATAACGAGCTGTTCGTTTCTCAGATGCATGAGAAGTAAGTAATGAAGTATCATCATGTAAGGGTCTTGGGCGTTTAGATGTGGGACCAGAATTGGTACGTCGTGGGACGGGCAAGCAACCCAAAAATTGCCGCACCGTAGAGGGAGAAGCCGGAAGCAAGGTCAGAGAAGAGCGAAGATCAGACGTATCAAAAGGGCCGGTCGGTACCCCAGTACCTGAAGTAGGTGACGAACCGGCACCAGCGAGAGGTACAGGGGTATTGGAAGTGTCTAAAGAGTGGTCCGATAATGAGGCAGGGTCAGAACAGGGTGCGGTAACAGGAAGGGGTAGTAGGTTCATGGATTGGGTGGTCCATGGTTAGGTTACTTCTTTCTTTTTGTTGTATTTTTTTTTAAAAAAAAAGAAAAAAAAAAGAATAAAAATAGGGGGGAACGTGGAGGAATAGCTCCAAGGAGGAATGAAAGGGCGTAAATCCCCCTCTGCACCCAAGAGGACCTCAGCACCGCAAGTAGTGCAGATGCAGCATGGAACCCGTGCCATACCCTACCCTTCATGCCAGTGAACCAGCAATCCGGGATAGCAACCTCACATCCACCGAGCCACCTCGGCGGACAAAAGAGAGGGCGGCTGGACACCCACCACAAAGCATACCTCCTTCGGCCACCACCCTCGGAATCTGAAAGGTGGCCTCCAGAGATACACCCGTCGCCCGAAAGACACCCAAAGCCACCCCCGGGAGACCGGAGAGGGATTGGGACATCCCCAGGCGATCCAGATTCCATGGCAAACTACACCACTGCCAAGAACCTCAATGGAATGGGATGGACCACAGTACCCTTCCCCCTACCTAGGAACCAGAATGCCTGTGGAGATAATCCCACAGATTAAAAATGGGAAGGGAATAAGGGAGGGATGAGGAAGATAAGGAAAGGGAAAAAGGGAGGATGGGGAAGATGGGATAGGGGAAGGGGGATTGGGGGGTAATTAGGTTTGGTCTGAGGAAGGAGACCAAAAGGTCTTATTCCTGAGACCAAGAGCCTCTTCACCACGCCAAGGAGCCCCCCTTGAAGAGGTGATCATTTATAGCAATAAGAAAAAGTGTGGCACTAAGGACACATCCCTGGTGGAACTCTCTCCAGGTAAACTCCAGGTCTCCAGGACACTTTCAGCTTGGAGTAACCCCTTCTCTTGTATGCATTAATAAAGTCAAATAGAGAAACTTATTTTTTTAGGCCACCCTGCCTTGGTGGGATATACCCTACCTTGGTGGGATATACCCTGCCTTGGTGGGATATACCCTGCCTTGGTGGGATATACCGTGCCTTGGTGGGATATACCCTGCCTTGGTGGGATATACCCTGCCTTGGTGGGATATACCCTGCCTTGGTGGGATATACCCTGCCTTGGTGGGATATACCCTGCCTTGGTGGGATATACCCTGCCTTGGTGGGATATACCCTGCCTTGGTGGGATATACCCTGCCTTGGTGGGATATGGCCGGTTTATTAAAAGAAGAAGAGTTTAGATTACTGTCTAGTATTGAAACACTTCTCCAGGCTTAGGCTGAGGCCTATGAACAACTTAATGTTTAGCCACCAAGATACTAAGTAAGATTTCTAGACTTATTATGGGGAAAAAATAGCATTAGAGGGATTGACCTGAAAAATGCTGCTACTTGTATGAGGTGAAACTCTATCTCAATAAAAGTTCTGCTCTGCCTTGGTGTGTGTTTCAGACAGCTGGTGTGTTAAAACACACCAGCTGTCTTCTACCAAGGTAGGGTAACCCAAAAAGAAGAAACACGCTCACCACTTCATCACTGGTTTCAAAGAACTCAAGTCCTCACATTTGAACAAGAGAATCAGAAACATAAAGACTTCATATATATAATTAAAGTATGTTAAGTTTTACCATTGTTGCAGAAATATTTTTAATAAATACTGTTAAAACAATGATTAGTCTTAGACTTACAGTACAGCCTTTCCTCACTTAACAACGGAGTTTTGTTCTTAAGACCTCGTCGGTAAACAAATTCGTCGCTAAGTGAGGAGCATACTATAATGGTAGTGGGTTTGTGTCAACTATCTTTGATATTGTTTTAATGTCACCTTTGTACCTTTTATAACATTTCTGGTATATTTTTAAATGTTTATACAGCAGTGTACTGTATATTGTAATAAACAGAATAGAGGAAATCAGCTCTAATATACACTGTTTAAGTATGCATACTGGTCAGAGAGCCCGTCATAAGTCCGATTCGTCAGTAAACGAGTACGTTGTTAAGTGACGAGAGGCTGTATTGACACCAGTGTTCTCTTACTGCATTTATTTCACTACTGTTGTTCACTGAATATTTCACTGCAGAATTCTTGGTTACTGCAGTAAGAAGATTACAGACTTGACCTTACAGTATTTTCCATATATAGATACTGTTTATATTAGCTCTCATGAGCTAATATAAACTTTTTATAAAATATATAAGACATTTTGAACAACAATACAACTTATCTCCTCTATGAACTTTATATGACTGACATTTCATTAACATATTTCACTCTCAACACTGTTATTGTATATTGCCTTTATATATTCTCATGAGTTTATAACTAAAATATTCCTGAAACATTAAACACTAACAAGTTTTATCTCCTGAATGTACTCGTGTATGTCTCACAAGATGGCTTTTTATGCTAAAACATTTCAGACACTCTGAACACTGATATGGTTTATCCCCTGTATGTACTCTCATATGCATCACAAGATTGCTTTCTTTAGTAAAGCATTTCAGACAATATGAACATTGATATGGTTTATCTCCTGTATGTACTCTCATATGTCTCACAAGATTGCCTTTTTTAGTAAAACATTTCAGACAATGTGAACATTGATATGGTTTATCCCCTGTATGTACTCTCATATGTATCACAAGAGTGCTTTTTTGACTAAAACATTTCAGACACTCTGAACACTGATATGGTTTATCTCCTGTATGTACTCTCATATGTATCACAAGACTGCCGTTTTTAGTAAAACATTTCAGACAATGTGAACATTGATATGGTTTATCTCCTGTATGTACTCTCATATGTGTCACAAGATGTGTTTTTTTAGTAAAACATTTCAGACAATGTGAACATTGATATGGTTTATCTCCTGTATGTACTCTCATATGTGTCACAAGATCAGCTTTATGACTAAAACATTTCAGACACTCTGAGCACTGATATGGTTTATCCCCTATATGTACTCTCATATGTCTCACAAGATTGCCTTTTTTAGTAAAACATTTCAGACAATGTGAACATTGATATGGTTTATTCCCTGTATGTACTGTCATATGTGTCACAAGATGGGTTTTATGACTAAAACATTTCAGACACTTGGAACATTGATATGGTTTATCTCCTGTATGTACTCTCATATGTCTCACAAGAGTGCCTTTTCTACTAAACCATTTCACACACTCTGAACACTGATATGGTTTATGTTCTTTACGTTTTTCCATATTTTTTGAATGAAGTTATTTTAGTCCTACAACAGTGGTAGAGTTAATCTTCCTTACGTACTCACCTGTCTATTTCATGATTCTTTTTAACTACTTATGAACATATTCCCATGTTAAGATTTATTTAAGCAAAACTTTCCCTACTTATAAGCACTAATAAAGTTTATATTGTGTGGTAAAAGACTATCATAATTTTTGTTTTGTGTGTTAAAAGAGTAATATATGTACAAGAACACTTCACATACACTCAACAACAACATTATTATTTTCTCTTGTTTTTAAACAGATTTTTCTGAAAAATTTTAATTACAGTATTACTAGTTTGTATTTTTCTATTAACTGCCATGCATCTTTAGTTACAATTCCCAATATCAAAAGCAAAATTGTTTTATTAGCAATACTTAGCTAGTTAAAAATTCCCAAGAATAACAGGTGTTGCCTTTCTTGAAGTACTGAAGATTGTGTCTGGCAAGACAACCTGGTAGTCTTCCACACAATACTTCTGCAATAGAAACATGAGTTAGTATAGTACAATATTCCACAACTACCAACACATCAAATAGAAAAGAATTTTTTTTCTATTATCAGATGTTTCACTTAACTCAGTGGTGGACCTGACTTAACTCAGTGAAGACGTGTCTTGTGTGCTCTCTGTGAATCTGAACAAGATGTCCTCTCTTGAGCTACTCTACCAACAGCTGAAGGAAGAACTGAGGGTAGCTAAGCTTGAGATACAGCGACTGACTGAGGAAAACAAGAGGATTCGTAGTAATCCTCCTGTTGAGAATCTTCAAGCCAAGAAAGGAACCTGGACAGTGGCTGGAATGCATGGGAAAAAGTTAAAGATCAAGAGGACGGATGGAGAGGTAGAATCAACAAAGAACAAGGAATCTGTTGTGGAAACATCGAACCGATTCTCCATGTTACCCGATGAATGTGAGTCGACTACTGGGAACATCACGAACGACACCAAGGAAGGTAAGAACATTGTTCTTGTTGGGGATAGTCAAATTAGGTACATGGATAGGGCCTTCTGCTTGAAAGATAAAAGTAGGAGACAGAGGGTTTGCTTTCCTGGGGCTGGGATGGAGGATATTGTTAGCCGTCTGGACGACATCATGAGACATCATGAGAGGTAATGGGAGCAATCCTATTATCTGTCTCAGTGCTGGAGGCAACGATGTTGGCAGACGTAGGAGTGAGGACCTGACTAGCAGGTATAGGTCAGCAATAGACATAATTAGGAAGAAGGGTGGGAACCCTGTCATATGTGGTATTTTGCCAAGGAGAGGAGTTGGAGATGAATAGCTGTCCAGGGCAATTGGTGTCAATTGCTGGCTGGACAAACACTGTAAGGATAATGCAGTACCATTCATTTGCAACTGGGACCACTTCTATGGCCGAAATGACATGTATGCCAGGGATAGGGTTCACTTATCCAGGGCAGGTGTGGATTTTCTTGCTAGCACAGTTGAGGGTGTTGTTAGGACTTTAAACTAGGATTAGTTAGAGGTATGGGTTTAGAAATGGAAAATACTGAATGTCGAATTATAGATCTAGGCTTTGATATAAAAAATCTTAACAATAACAAGGACAGTAATAGGTATAGTGGAAAAACAGAATGGAGCAGGAAGGGTAAAGAGAAAGGAGGGTCTTTAAAAGTGTATTATACAAATAGTCGTAGTGCTAGGAATAAGATGGACGATTTGAGATTAGTTGCAAGTGCAGGTAACATTGATGTATTTGCCATAACTGAGACGTGGTTCAATACGAAAAATAGGGACATGCTTGCTGAATGTCATATACAGGGTTTTAAATTGTTCCAAGTAGACAGAAGTTTCGGGAAGGGGGGTGGAGTGGCACTGTATGTCCAAGATCGTTTGAACTGTTGCATAAAAAAGGGAATAAAGTCTGAAATAACACATACAGAGTCTGTCTGGATAGAATTTTCAGAGGGGCATGAAAAATTGATTTTAGGTGTGATATACCGTCCCCCAAACTTAGATAGGGACCAAGGGAGACTACTATGGGAGGAAATTGTTAAGGCCACAATGCATGATAATGTAGTTATTCTGGGAGACTTCAACTTTAGTCAAATTGATTGGAATTTTTTGACTGGGAATTTAGAATCTAACGACTTCTTAGAAGTAGTTCAAGATTGTTTTTTGAAGCAATTTGTGACAGAACCTACAAGAGGAAATAACCTGCTTGACTTAGTTCTGGCAAACAAGGAAACCCTTGTTAATAATTTAGAAATTACAGAGGAACTCGGCGCAAGCGACCACAAATCAATTACCTTTGGCATAGAATGGAAGTTTCATAGTAGGGATAACTCAGTAACGGTCCCAGATTTTCGCTTAGCAGATTACAATGGACTTAGAGAACACTTATCATCTGTGGACTGGGGTAATGAAGAGAGCTATCAATATGACAGTTTTCTGAACACTATACATGCTGCCCAAAGAACATTTATCCCATATAAAGAAATTAGATCGAATAGAAATGACCCAAAATGGATGAATAATAGGCTCAAATATCTTTTAGGGCAGAAGAAAGGAATTTATAGGCGTATCAAAAGAGGTGAGGGTCATCTTATGAATCAGTATATTGACATTAAGAGGGACGTTAAAAAGGGGATAAGAAAAGCTAAACGGGACTACGAAATTAAAGTTGCTAGGGATTCGAAAACTAACCCAAAAAGTTTTTTCCAGGTGTATAGAACAAAAGTTAGAGATAAAATAGGTCCCCTTAAAAATAATTATGGGTATCTTACTGACAAAGAAAATGAAATGTGCTCTATTTTTAATAATTATTTTCTCTCGGTTTTCACTCAGGAAGACACTAATAATATCCCAAGAATTAGGTATTTTATTGGGCCTGAAGAAGATAAATTATGTAGTATCACAGTCACTAGCGAAATGGTTATCAAACAGATAGACCGTTTGAAGCAAAATAAATCGCCAGGTCCTGATGACCTTTTTCAAGGCTTCTTAAGGAATGCAAAATGGAACTCTGTGAACCCTTAACTAACATTTTTAACCTATCTCTTCAAACAGGTGTAGTGTCTGATACGTGGAAGATGGCTAACGTAATTCCTATTTTTAAAGCAGAGGACAAGTCGTTACCATCAAATTACCGCCCAATAAGTCTAACATCAATTGTAGGCAAATTATTAGAGTCGATTATAGCTGATAACATAAGAAGCCATCTCGATAGGCATAATTTGATTAATGATACTCAACATGGATTCACCAGGGGCCGTTCCTGCCTAACTAATTTATTAACTTTTTTCAGTAAGGCTTTTGAGGCAGTTGATCATGATAAAGAATTCAATATTGTTTATCTGGATTTTAGTAAGGCTTTTGATAGAGTACCACATCAGAGACTGTTAAAGAAAGTGGCTGCTCACGGCATTGGGGGAAAAGTGTTTTCATGGATCGAGTCATGGCTCACCAATAGAAAGCAGAGGGTGTGCATAAATGGGGTTAAATCTGAGTGGGGATCTGTAACAAGTGGTGTTCCACAGGATCTGTTTTGGGCCCGTTGTTGTTTATATATATAAATGACCTTGACGAGGGAATTACTAGTGATATGAGCAAATTCGCTGATGACACGAAGATAGGTAGAATAATCGATTCAGACGTAGATGTCACGGAACTTCAGGAGGATTTAGACAAACTCAATTCCTGGTCAGGAAAATGGCAGATGCAGTTCAATGTAGATAAATGCAAAGTTCTAAAGCTCGGGAATGTTCATAACCCTAGCACCTACCAGCTTAATAATGTTGAACTCAGCCGTACAGAATGCGAAAAGGATTTGGGGGTTATGGTAAGCAGCAACCTCAAACCATGTCAGCAATGCCTAAGCGTAAGAAATAAAGCAAATAGATTACTGGGATTTATATCAAGAAGTGTAAGCAACAGAAGTCCAGCGGTTATATTACAGCTTTATACATCATTAGTAAGGCCTCACCTAGATTATGCAGCTCAGTTCTGGTCTCCATTTTACAGAATGGATATAAATTTGTTAGAAAACATTCAGCGACGAATGACAAAGTTAATTCATAGCATTAGAAATCTTCCGTATGAAGAGGGAAATTCTTTTTGGGGCAGAAGAGGGAAATTTGTGGGCGCGTAGAAAGAGGTGAGGGTCATCTTATAAATCATTATACTGACGTTGAGAGGGTCGTTGGAAAGGGGATGAGAGGGGCTGAGCGAGATTATGAAATGGAAGTTGCTAGGGATTGGGAAACTGACCCAGAAAGTTTTTTCCAGGTTTATAGAACAAAAGTGCTCAGTACCCTGGTGATGGACCAGGTGCTCAGTACCCTGGTGATGGACCAGGTGCTTTGGCTCCCTCAGTACCCTGGTGATGGACCAGGTGCTTCGGCTCCCTCAGTACCCTGGTGATGGACCAGGTGCTTCGTCTCCCTCAGTACCCTGGTGATGGACCAGGTGCTTCGGCTCCCTCAGTACCCTTGTGATGGACCAGGTACTTCGGCTCCTTCAACGCCCTGGTGATGGACCAGGTGCTTCAGCTAATTCAGTACCCTATTTTATAGTGCCCTGATTATCAAAGCATATTCCATGGATGGAGTAGGTGGGTTGGGTAGGAGTTTTTGTTTGAGGGATTGGCTTTGGGCCTTGCCTAGTGTGGATCAGTTGGCTTGATGCAGTGTTCCTTATTTTTGTGTTGTTGTGAGTGAGAGGGGTTGGATTTGAACGGGACTTACACAGTTGTTGCGGGGGGTTATCGGGGCTTCTTGCTTAGATGGCGATGGGGATGGGTTGGACAAATATTTTTGTTGGTGGGTTGGTTTTGACATGGACCTGCCAAGTATGGGCCAGTAGGCCTGTTGCAGTGTTCCTCCTTTCTTATGTTCTTATGTTCTTATGAAAGATTGAAGACCCTTAAATTACATTCACTTGTAAGACGAAGAATGAGGGGAGACATGATCGAGGTATATAAGTGGAAGATGGGTATTAATAAGGGGGATATAAATAAGGTCTTGAGGATATCTCTCCAAGAGAGAACCAGCAATAATGGATTCAAATTGGATAAGTTTAGATTTAGAAAGGATATAGGAAAATATTGGTTTGGAAATAGGGTAGTTGATGAGTGGAACAGTCTGCCTAGTAGGGTTATTGAAGCTAGGACCTTGGGTAGTTTCAAATTTAGGTTGGATAAATACATGAGTGAGAGGGGTTGGATTTGAGTGGGACTCGCACTTGAGTTAATAGAATCATCAAAGCTTATTTCTTGGGTAGAATTGAAAATTAGGTTGGGCATTTATTCTGTTAGTGGGATGGATTGTGAAGGACTTGCCTAGTATGGGCCAACAGGCCTGCTGCAGTGTTCCTCCTTTCTTATGTTCTTATGAATGTTGTGGAAACATCGAACCCATTCTCCGTGCTACCCGATGAATGTGAGTCGACTTCTGGGAGCGTCAAGACGAACGACACCAAGGAAGGTAAAAACATTGTTGTTGTTGGGGACAGCCAGGTTAGATACATGGATAGGGCTTTCTGTTTGAATGATAGGAGTAGGAGACAGAGGGTTTGCTTTCCTGGGGCTGGGATGGAGGATATTGTTAGCCGTCTGGACGACATCATGAGAGGTAATGGGAGCAATCCTATTATCTGTCTCAGTGCTGGAGGCAACGATGTTGGCAGACGTAGGAGTGAGGACCTGACTAGCAGGTTTAGGTCAGCAATAGACATAATTAGGAAGAAGGGTGGGAACCCTGTCATATGTGGTATTTTGCCAAGGAGAGGAGTTGGAAATGAATGGCTGTCCAGGGCAATTGGTGTCAATTGCTGGCTGGACAAATACTGTAAGGAAAATTCAGTAACATTCATTGACAACTGGGACCTCTTCTATGGCAGAAATGACATGTATGCCAGGGATGGGGTTCACTTATCCAGGTCTGGGGTGGGGGCACTGGCAACTGCAGTGGAGGGAGCTGTTAGGGCTTTAAACTAGAAATAGTTAGCGGTATGGGTTTTGGGGGGAAAACAGTGAAGACCCAGTGTAGTAATATTATAAGTTCTAGGAGAACTAGTAATAGGCAGAAAAAGGTGGACAGTGGAAAGCTAGTGACACTAGATGACAAGGACAGTAATAGGTATAGTGGAAAAACATAAATGAGCAGGAAGGGTAAAGAGAAACGAGGGTCTTAAAATATTTATTACACCAATAGTCGTAGTGCTAGGAATAAGATGGACGAGTTGAGATTAGTTGCAAGTAAGGGTAATATTGATGTTTTTGCAATAACTGAGACATGGTTTAATATGAAAAATCGGGACTTGCCTGCCGAATGTCACATTCAGGGTTTTAAATTGTTCCAAGTAGACAGAAGTATCGGGAAGAGGGGTGGGGTGGCACTCTATGTCCGTGATCATTTAAATTGTTGCATAAAAACGGGTATAAAGTCTGAATTAACACATACAGAGTCTGTCTGGATAGAATTTTCAGAGGGGTGTGAAAAATTGATTTTAGGCGTGATTTACCGTCCTCCAAACTTAGATAGGGAACAAGGGAGACTACTTTGGGAGGAAATTGTTAAGGCCACAAGGCACGATAACGTAGTAATTCTAGGGGACTTTAACTTTAGTCAGATTGATTGGAATTTCTTGACAGGGAATTTAGAATCTAACGACTTTTTAGAAGTAGTTCAGGATTGCTTTTGAAGCAGTTTGTAACAGAACCTACAAGGGGAAATAACCTACTTGACTTGGTTCTGGCAAGCAAGGAAACCCTTGTTAATAATTTAGAAATTACAGAGGAACTCGGCTCAAGCGACCACAAGTCAATTACCTTTAGCATTGAATGGATGTATGATAGTAGGGATAATTCAGTAACGGTCCCAGATTTTCGCTTAGCAGATTATATTGGACTTAGAGAACACTTATCAACTGTGCACTGGGGTGACGAAGAGAGGTATCAATATGACAGTTTTCTTAACACTCTACAGGCTGCCCAAAGAACATTTATCCCGTATAAAGAAATTAGATTAAGTAGAAATGACCCAAAATGGATGAATAATAGGCTTAAGTATCTTTTAGGGCAGAAGAAAGGAATTTATAGGCGCATAAAAAGAGGTGAGGGTCATCTTATAAGAACAAAAGAACATAAGAACATAAGAAAGGAGGAACACTGCAGCAGGCCTGTTGGCCCATACTAGGCAGGTCCTTCACAATCCGTCCCACTAACAGAATGTTTGCTCAACCCAATTTTCAATGCTACCCAAGAAATAAGCTTTGACAATTCTACCCACTCATGAGCGAGTCCCACTCAAATCCATCCCCTCTCACTCATGAATTTATCCAACCTAAATTTGAAACTACCCAAGGTCCTAGCTTCAATAACCCTACTAGGCAGACTGTTCCACTCATCAACTACCCTATTTCCAAACCAATACTTTCCTGTATCCTTTCTAAATCTAAACTTATCTAACTTGAATCCATTATTGCGGGTTCTCTCTTGGAGAGATATCCTCAAGACCTTATTTATATCCCCTTTGTTAATACCCATTTTCCACTTGTATACCTCGATCATGTCTCCCCTCATTCTACGTCTTACAAGTGAATGTAATTTTAGGATCTTCAATCTTTCTACGTAAGGAAGATTTCTAATGCTATGTATTAATTTAGTCATTCTACGCTGAATGTTTTCTAACGAATTTATGTCCATTCTGTAATATGGAGACCAAAACTGAGCTGCGTAATCTAGGTGAGGCCTTACTAATGATGTATAAAGCTGTAATATAACCTCTGGACTTCTGTTGCTAACACTTCTTGATATAAATCCCAGTAATCTATTTGCCTTATTACGTACGCTTAGGCATTGCTGTCTTGGTTTAAGGTTGCTGCTTACCATCACCCCCAAGTCCTTCTCGCAATCTGTATGGCTAAGTTCTACGTTATTTAACTTATAAGTGCTTGGGTTATGGACACTCCCGAGCTTCAGAACCTTGCATTTATCTACATTGAACTGCATCTGCCACTTTTCTGACCACGAATTAAGTTTGTCTAAATCTTCCTGAAGTTCTATGACATCTATGTTTGAATCAATTATCCTACCTATCTTCGTGTCGTCGGCGAATTTGCTCATATCACTAGTAATTCCCTCGTCAAGGTCATTGATATATATTATAAATAACAATGGGCCTAAGACTGATACCTGTGGAACACCACTTGTTACAAGTCCCCATTCGGATTTAACCCCATTTATGCACACTCTCTGCTTCCTATTGGTGAGCCATGACTCGATCCATGACAGCACTTTTCCCCCAATGCCATGAGCTGCCACTTTCTTTAACAGTCTCTGGTGCGGTACTCTATCAAAAGCCTTACTAAAGTGTTCAAGATTACGACACCACCTCCTTTATCAGCGGTGGTAACCCTGATGGTCGTGTCTTCTGCTAAAGTTTTAAGTGCAATGATGTAACGTCGAGGTATGACTGGGGTACTGTGTGTTGAGATGGCTGCTGAGATGATGCCTTGAAGATAGCAACAGGAAGATTGCAACAGGAATCACGAAACCAAAACAAGACCTCAATTTCATCGCTAAAAACTACAGACACAATGACTCCGATTTCCAAAAAGGCTATCTTCAAGGCATCATCTCAGCAGCCATCTCAACACACAGTACCCCAGTCATACCTCGACGTTACATCATTGCACTTAAAACTTTAGCAGAAGACACGACCATCAGGGTTACCACCGCTGATAAAGGAGGTGGTGTCGTAAGCTTGAACACTGACGATTACAGGAACAAAATGCTTAATCTACTTAATGACCCAGATACCTACAAACCTCTCACTACTAATCAAGTGGACAACCTCACCAAAACATTTCTTCACAAGACTCGCCGCATTCTGAGGGAATCAGAACTAGGAAAGAAACTTCTACACACCATTCCCAGCAACCCCAGACCTGCCAGAATGTACGGTCTGCCAAAAACTCACAAACCAGGTATCCCATTGAGGCCCATATCCTCGGGAATAGGCAGTGCTCCCCACCAAATCTCAGGAATTCTCGCTAAACACCTCTCCAAACTTTTGGGCACCATCAGTCCAGCACATCTCAAACACTCTGGTGACCTTCTCAATAGCATTCGCAACATCAACATCAGAAACAAGAAACTCTCCAGCCTTGATGTAACATCCCTATTCACCAAAGTACCTACTACACAAGCTATCGATCTCTTGCGCAGGAAAATTGACGACTCGCTTGATCTTCCTCTTCCAGCCAGCGATTTCATCGACCTTGTTGAACTATGTGTGGGCTTTATATGTTTCTCTTTCAAAAACCAACTCTTTCAGCAAACTTTTGGACTACCCATGGGATCGCCACTTAGTGCCGTCCTTGCGAACCTATATATGGAACATTTGGAAGCCGAGCGATTTTCCACTATTATTCCCTCTTCTGTCACCTGGTTTCGTTATGTTGATGACATTCTCATTATAACTCCCAGACGCTTCAACGTTCAAGCTCTCCAACACGAACTCAACCAGGTTGAGCCATCAATCCAGTTTACACTAGAAGAAGAAGTCGACAACACTCTTCCTTTCCTTGATGTTCTTCTCTGCAAAGCTGACCATGAACTTCGTTTTAAAGTCTATCGAAAACCTACCAATCAACACGATCTTCTCCACTTCTACTCTCACCACGACACCAAAATTAAACGTGGTGTAATTATAGGCTTTTTCCTGCGCGCACTCAGAATCTGCAGCAGTGAGTTCCTTGAAGAAGAATGCTCCCTCATTGAACAAGTTTTTTCCAAACTTCACTATCCTCGTCACTTCATTAGAGACTGCAGACTACGGGCATTAAACATCTTCAACACACCCAGAGAAGACACTGCTGAGAAGAGATACATAGTCCTTCCCACCAACTCCATTTCCAAACAAGTTTCCAACATTTTTTTTAAGACCTCATTCCGAGTATCCACCTCCACATCCACCACCATCAAGGACATTACCAGTAACAGACAGGAAAAGCTTCAATCCACGGCAGGGGTATACACAATCCCTTGTAATGGCTGCAGCAAATTATACATTGGCGAAACATCCAGAGACCTACAAACACGCATTTCAGAACACCAGTACGCAGGCAGATCTGACGACTCAAGAAATGCCTGTGTTCAACACCGAAATTTACACAACCATTTAATCAACTACAGAAACGCAAGACTCATCGCCAGAGAAGACAACACGCAATACCGAAGAATCCTAGAATCATAACTCATCTGTATATCCAACAACTTCAACCAGAACAACGGCTTCTACAACATAGCTGAACCTATTGCCAAGAAACTTCTTCAACGCTATCCCACCTAGAACTCAAGAATGGTACACTGCAGGTCCTTTAAGTCACACAATGTTTTTAACTATCACACTACTTTTAAGACTGTCACATGCAGCTTTCTCCACCTGACCCAGCATTCTCCACCTGACTGTACCCTATATATATCTCCATGTTGCTCATTTTCCAGGTAGATCTGTCTGTGACTCGATAAAGCCCACTGCATGGGCTTTACATTGGCAGATACATTGAACTGCATCTGCCACTTTTCTGACCAGGAATTGAGTTTGTCTAAATCCTCCTGAAGTTCACTGACATCTACATTTGAATCAATTATCCTACCTATCTTCGTGTCATCAGCAAATTTGCTCATATCACCATGACAGTGTTCGTTCCACAATCACTATCCAGTATAAAACAAAATGACACAGTGTTCCTTCCACAATCACTAGCTAGTATAAAACACCCTGACACAGTGTTCCTTCCACAATCCCTACCCAGTATAAAACACCATGACACAGAGTTCGTTCCACAATCACTACCCAGAATAAAACACCATGACACAGTGTTCCTTCCACAAACACTACCAAGTATAAAACACCATGACACAGTGTTCCATCCACAATCACTACACAGAATAAAACACCATGACACAGTGTTCCTTCCACAATCACTTCCCAGTATAAAACACCATGACACAGTGTTCCATCCACAATCACTACACAGAATAAAACACCATGACACAGTGTTCCTTCCACAATCACTACCAAGTATAAAACACCATGACAGTGTTCCTTCCACAATCACTTCAAAGTATAAAATACAATGATACAGTATCCTTTCCACAATCACTACCCAGAATAAAACACCATGACACAGTGTTCCTTCCACAAACACTACACAGAATAAAACACCATGACACAGTGTTCCTTCCACAAACACTACCAAGTATAAAACACCATGACACAGTGCTCCATCCACAATCACTACCCAATATAAAATACCATGACACAGTGTTCCATCCACAATCACTACCCAGTATAAAACAACATGACACACTGTTCCATATACAATCACTACCCAGTATAAAACACCATGACACACTGTTCCATATACAGTGGTACCTCGAGTTACGATGGTCCCCAAAATCGCCCTTTTATGTAAGTTAATTTTTTTAAATGCTTTTGTAAGTATATTTTTGGGGGTGTAAAAGGACTAGTCTATTTTACATTATTCCTTAAGGGGATAAATTCGTTTGGTAATGGCACTTGAACAGCATTCTCGAACGAAAAAATATCGGAACTCGAGGTACCACTGTACAATCACTACCCAGTATAAAACACCATGACACACTGTTCCATATACAATCACTACCCAGTATAAAACACCATGACACACTGTTCCATATACAATCACTACCCAGTATAAAACACCATGACACACTGTTCCATATACAATCACTACCCAGTATAAAACACCATGAGACAGTGTTCCTTGCACAATCACTTCCCAGTATAAAACACCATGACACAATGTTACTTCCACAATCACTACCCAGTATATAACACTATGACAAAGTGTCCCTTCTACAATCACTACCCAGTATAAAACACCATGACAGTGTTCCTTCCACAATCAGTACACAGTATAAAACACCGTGAGACAGTGTTAATTCCACAATCACTGCATAGTATAGAACACCACGATACAGTGTTCCTTTCACATTCACTATCCAGTATAAAACACAATGACACAGCGTTCCTTCCACAATTACTAATCAGTATAAAACACCATGACAAGTGTTCCTTCCACAATCACTTCACAGTATAAAACACCATGACACAGTATTCTTTCTACAATAACTTCCTGTATAAAACACCATGACACAATGTTCCTTCCACAATCACTAGCCAGCATAAAACACCCTGACACTGTGTTCCTTCCACAATCACTTCCAAGTATAAAACACCTTGAGACAGTATTTGTTCCACAATCACTTCCCTGCATAAAACACCATGACACAGTGTTCCTTCCACAATCACTACCCAGCATAAAACACCATAACACAATGTTCGTTCCACAATCACTTCCCAGTATAAAACACCACGACACTGTTCCTTCCACAATCACTACCCAGTATAAAACACCATGACACAGTGTTCCTTTCACAATCACTAAACAGTATAAAACACCATGACACAGTGTTCCATCCCTAATCACTATCCAGTATAAAACATCATGACACAGTGTTCCTTAAACAATCACTATCCAGTATAAAACACTATGACACAGTGTTCCTTACACAATCACTACCCAGTACAAAACACCATGACACAGTGATCCTTCCACAATCACTACATAGCATAAAACACCATGAGACAGTATTCCTTCCACAATCAATATCAAGTATAAAACACCATGACACAGTATTCCTTCTACAATCACTACCCTGTATAAAACAAAATGACACAGTGTTCTTCCACAATTACTACCCGGTATAAAACACCATGACACAGTGCTCCTTCCACAATCACTACCCAGCATAAAACACCATGACACAGTATTCCTTCCACAATCACTACCCAGTATAAAACACCATGACACAGTGTTCCTTCCACAATCACTATATGTATAAAACACCATGACACAGTGTTCCTTCCACAATCACTATATGTATAAAACACCATGACAGTGTTCCTTCCACAATCACTACCCAGTATAAAACACCTTGACAGTGTTCCTTCTACAATCACTACCCAGTATAAAACACCATGCCACAGTGTTCTTTCCACAATCACTACCCAGTATAAAACACAAAAATACAATGTTCCTTTCACAATCACTACCCAGTATAAAACACCATGACACAGTATTAATTCCACAATTACTACCCAGTATAAAACACCATAACATAGTGTTCCTTCCTCAATCACTACCCAGTATAAAACACCATGACACAGTTATCCTTCCACAATAACTACGTAGCATAAAACACCATGAGACAGTATTCCTTCCACAATCACTACCCTGCATAAAACACCATGACACAGTGTTCCTTCCAAAATCACTATACATACAGTATAAAACACCATGATACAGTGTTCATTCATTCTAGAGTGTATATCAGGTTTTTATGTTATTTATATTGTTTATTATGTCATATTAGATGAATTGTGATAGATAAATAAGCTGTCGAGTTGATAATAGCTTCATTGTGAAGTACAGTGGACCCCCGAGTAACGTAAAAACTTCATTCCAGAAACCTGCTCAAGTGCCATTACCGAACGAATTTACTCCCTTAAGGAATAATGTCACGTAGGTTGGTCTATTTCAGACCCCCAAAAATACACTTCCACAAGCAGTTACAATATTATACTTACATAATTGTACGATTTCCGGGGTGTTCGTTACTCGGGGGTCCACTGTAGTACTATTTTGTCATGTCTCCTGACAGCAGGAACGGATTAATTGTTATTATTAACACATCGGCCGATTCCCACCAAGGCAGGGTGGCCCGAAAAAGAAAAACTTTCATCATCATTCACTCCATCACTGTCTTGCCAGAAGGGTGCTTTACACTACAGTTTTAAAACTGCAACATTAACACCCCTCCTTCAGAGTGCCGGCACTGTACTTCCCATCTCCAGAACTCAAGTCCGGCCTGCCGGTTTCCCTGAATCCCTTCATAAATGTTACTTTGCTCACACTCCAACAGCACGTCAAGTATTAAAAACCATATGCCTCCATTCACTCCTATCAAATACGCTCACACATGCTTGCTGGAAGTCCAAGCCCCTCGCACACAAAACTTCCTTTACCCCTCCCTCCAACCTTTCCTAGGCCGACCCCTACCCCGCCTTCCCTCCACTACAGATTTATACACTCGAAGTCACTCTGTCTCGTTCCATTCTCTCTACATGTCCAAACCACCTCAACAACCCCTCCTCAGCTCTCTGGACAATCGTTTGGTAATCCCGCACCTCCTCCTAATTTCCAAACTCCGAATTCTCTGCATTATATTCACACCACACATTGACCTCAGACATGACATCTCCACTGCCTCCAGCCTTCTCCTCGTTGCAACATTCATCACCCATGCTTCACACCCATATAAGAGCGTTGGTATAACTATACTCTCATACATTCCCCTTTACTTCCATGGACAAGGTTCTTTGTCTCCACAGACTCCGAAGTGCTCCACTCACCCTTTTCCCTCATCAATTCTATGATTCACCTCATCCTTCATAGACCCATCCGCCGACATGTCCACTCCCAAATATCTGAATACATTCACCTCCTCCATACTCTCTCCTCCAATCTGATATCCAATCTTTCGTCACCTATTCTTTTTGTTATCCTCATCACCTTACTCTTTCCTATATTCACTTTCAATTTTCTTCTTTTACACACCCTACCAAATTCATCCACCAACCTCTGCAGCTTCTCTTCAGAATCTCCCAAAAGCACAGTGTCATCAGCAAAAAGCAACTGTGACAACTCCCACTTTGTATTTGCTTCTTTATCTTTTAGCCCAACACCTCTTGCCAAGACCCTCGCATTCACTTCTCTTACAACCCCATCTATAAATATATTGAACAACCACGGTGACATCACACATCCTTGTCTAAGGCCCACTTTTACTGGGAAATAGTCCCCTTCCCTCCTACACACTCTAACCTGAGCCTCACTATCCTCATAAAAACTTTTCACTGCTTTCAGTAACCTTCCTCCTATTCCATACACCTGACCCATCTGCCACATTGCCCCCCTATCTACCCTATCATACGCCTTTTCCAAATCCATAAATGCCACAAAAACATCTTTACCCTTATCCAAATACTGTTCACCTATATGTTTCACTGTAAACACTTGGTCTACACACCCCTACCTTTCCTAAAGCCCCTTGTTCATCTGCTATCCTGCTTTCTGTTTTACTCTTAATTCTTTCAATAATAACTCTACCATACACTTTACCAGGTACACTCAACAGACTTATTCCCCTATAATTTTTGCACTCTCTTTTGTCCCCTTTGCCTTTATACAAAGGAACAATACACGCTCTCTGCCAATCCCTAGGTACCTTACCCTCTTCCATACATTTATTAAATAATAGCACCAACCACTCCAAAATTATATCCCCACCTGCTTTTAACATTTCTATCTTTATCCCATCAATCCCAGCTGCCTTACCCCCTTTCATTCTACCCACTGCCTCACGAACTTCCCCTACACCCACAACTGGCTCTTCCACACTCCTACAAGATGTTATTCCTCCTTGCCCTACACACGAAATCACAGCTTCCCTGTCTTCATCAACATTTAACAAATCCTCAAAATATTCTCTCCATCTTCCCGATACCTCTAACTCTCCATTTAATAACTCTCCTCTCCTATTTTTAACTGTCAAATCCATTTGTTCTCTAGGCTTCCTCAACTTATTAATCTCATTCCAAAACTTTTTCTTATTTAATTGTATTTCCATTATTTCTTATGGGAAATATTAAATCGTCTTTCGAACATTTCGTGTTAAGAACAAGCTCCTGGAACAGATTATGATTTGTGATCGCTTTTCCCAAGCTCATCATTAACCTCATCATTAGTTGGTTCTGTCATAAACTGTTTTAAAAAGCAATCCTGAACTGTATCAAGAAAGTCACTAGACTCAAGATTTCCTGTCACATTGTTCCAATCAATTTGTCTAAAGTTAAAATCTCCCATTAACACATTTTCATATCTAGATGTCTTATGAATTTCATCCCATAGCAGCTTACTGCACTCCCTATCAAGGTTTGGGGGCCTATAAATCACACCCAAAATAAATTTTTCACCCCCCTCGAGAAACTGTAGCCAAACAGATTCTGTGTCTGATGTTTCCAATCTTATATCATCTAATCTCTTTGCTGACGATATGACTTATGTCCTCTCCCACCCTAATTTTGCCTCACTCAACACTATTGTTAACGAAGAGCTAGTAAAAATATCGACCTGGATGACTGCCAATAAACTTACACATAATATTGACAGAACATTCTACATTATGTTTGGGAGCAGAACAGGTGATGCCCAACTGACCATTACGATTGACAACACTCATATTGCTAAACATAATGAGGGCAAATTTCTGGGTCTGCACCTTGATAGCAACCTGAAATTCAACACCCATATCCAACACATAACAAAAAAAGTATCCAAAGCAGTTGGGATCCTTTCAAAGATACGTTACTATGTACCACAATCAGCCCTACTCACACAATACTATTCACTCATCTATCCCTACCTCACCTATGCTATTTGTGCCTGGGGATCAACAGCAGAAACCACATATAAAGTCAATAATAACCCAACAAAAAGCTGCAGTAAGAATTATCACACAATCTAATGCTAGACATTTACAGAACCATAAATTCTAATATTAACCGTGAACTAAAACACTT
This sequence comes from Cherax destructor, assembly GCA_009830355.1. NCBI lineage: Eukaryota > Metazoa > Arthropoda > Malacostraca > Decapoda > Parastacidae > Cherax > Cherax destructor. The sequence continues at coordinate 9,186 of WNWK01018163.1, read as the reverse complement.
CCTTGATAGTTGCAACAGGACCAATAAACACAATACCAGACACAAACTTTACTTTATAAAAATCTCTGACATTTCTCGTGCCAAGCAAAATCTCTTCAAAAACTCATTGTACATAAATGGGCCTAAAATCGGAACTCACTACCCAAAAACTTTAGAACCGCAGACTCAACCACCATTTTCAAAACTTACATTAAAAAATACCTTATCTCACTAACACGCCCCATCATCAGCTATGTGAAAAAAAACACCTATTCTCTTTTTTGCATCATGAGCACATCCAAAACAAAATAAGACTTACAGTGGACCCCCGAGTTTCGGCCATAATTCGTTCCAGAAGGCTGTTCAAGTGCCATTACCGAATGAATTTGTTCCCATAAGGAATAATGTAAAGTAGGCTAGTCCATTTCAGACCCCCAAATATGCACTTACAAAAGCACTTACAATAATACACTTACATAATTGTTCGAGTTTTGAGGTGATCAAAACTAGGGGTCCACTGTACTCTCGATATCTGTAATTCTCCCTATTTTACACTTACACTCAACTAAACGACTGTAAACATAAAATACCTAATACAGTCATACCTCGGTTAACGATGTTGTCGGATAACAATAATTTCGGTTAACGATATTTTTGACGTAAAAAAAATGATTGCGGTTAACGATGTTTGCTTCAGTTAACGACATTCGTACCAGACGTGTCCGCGTGGCGCCCAGCTGAGCGCGCACTCCAGGGAGCGTCAGTGTGCTATTGTTTACAAGCGAGAGCGACCACCACCCACTCCACCCATGCATTCATACCAGTATATTGTCATTATTCCACTGTTTTTAGTGCTTGCAACTGCTAAATAAGCTACCATGGGTCCAAAGAAAGCTCCTAGTGCCAGCCCTGTGATAAAGAGTGTAGCATTCATGCAGGGAGTGTAGCATTCATGCAGGGAGTGTAGCAGGCATGCAGGGAGTGTAGCATTCATGCAGGGAGTGTAGCAGGCATGCAGGGAGTGTAGCATTCATGCAGGGAGTGTAGCATTCATGCAGGGAGTGTAGCATTCATGCAGGGAGTGTAGCATTCATGCAGGGAGTGTAGCATTCATGCAGGGAGTGTAACATTCATGCAGGGAGTGTAGCAGGCATGCAGGGAGTGTAGCAGGCATGCAGGGAGTGTAGCAAGCATGCAGGGAGTGTAGCATTCATGCAGGGAGTGTAGCAGGCATGCAGGGAGTGTAGCAGGCATGCAGGGAGTGTAGCATTCATGCCGGGAGTGTAGCAGGCATGCAGGGAGTGTAGCATTCATGCAGGGAGTGTAGCATTCATGCAGGGAGTGTAGCATTCATGCAGGGAGTGTAGCATTCATGCAGGGAGTGTAGCATTCATGCAGGGAGTGTAGCATTCATGCAGGGAGTGTAGCATTCATGCAGGGAGTGTAGCATTCATGCAGGGAGTGTAGCATTCATGCAGGGAGTGTAGCATTCATGCAGGGAGTGAAGCAGGGATGCAGGGAGTGTAGCATTCTTGCAGGGAGTGTAGCACTCATGCAGAGAGTGTAGCACTCATGCAGGGAGTGTAGCATTCAAAGAAAAAGGCCAGTAACCCCAGAAAAGAACTTGGTACCTGCAGCGTTAATGGAAGGGGATTCCCCTTCCAAACACTAGCATACTATACTCCATCCTTTCCCCTCCTCCCGTCCTCCACACATCAACAACTCTTCAATAAATGTAAGTGACATGTTATTGTACAATATTTACATGTGTATTTATTTATTGTTCATTAAATTGTGTATTATTTAATGTCAAAAAGTTCTAAAAAATATTTTATTTTACTACTTTTGAAAGTCTTGGACGGATAATTTTTATTTCCATTATTTCTTATGGGGAAAATTGATTCGGTTAACGATTGTTTCGGTTAAAGATATGCCCTCTCTGATGGATTAATATCGTTAACCGAGGTATGACTGTACAGTAGGGCCCCGCTTTTCGGCGTTTCGCCTTTCGGCATTCCGTTCATATGGCGAGTTCAAATTATGACGAAAACTTGTATACGGCGAGCGTCTTTTAGATATGGCGCGCGCCACCCGGTATGTTTACATTTTCCGTGAGCACATATCTCTATTATGTAATCATCACTCTTGGGCACATTAAATGTCCAATTTTACGTCAATATAGACATTTTCATTAATCCATCTATGATATTTTCTTCAAAATTATGTACGAAACACATTACATAGCATATAAACATGCTCTTTATATGCTATGTAGGTGTGGTTGCCGGGCGGAGGGAAAACATTACGTAATACAGTGGTACCTCGAGTTACGATGGTCCCCAAAATCGCCCTTTTATGTAAGTTTATTTTTTTAAATGCTTTTGTAAGTATATTTTTGGGGGTGTAAAAGGACTAGTCTATTTTACATTATTCCTTATGGGGATAAATTCGTTTGGTAATGGCACTTGAACAGCATTCTCGAACGAAAAAATATCGTAACTCGAGGTACCACTGTACTAATATTAATTACTCTTGGGCACATTAAATGTCTTATTTTACATTAATATAGACATTTTCATTAATTCATCTATGATATTTTCTCCAAAATTATTTAAAAAACACGTTACATAGCATATAAACATGATACATATACCCACAGAATAAAAATTTACAAATATGATATTTGTTTACTAAGCGACTTTGTAGGTGTTGGAAGAATTACGTTTTCTCTAGTCAAACACTGAGGGATAACTGTAGAAAAATATTCCTTTCGTTTGCCTTCACTCTATATATGCTATTCACAACCCTTGTGGGTTTAGCTCTTTTTTTATTATGATAATGGTAATAATAATAGTCATACCTCGGTTAACGATGGCGTCGGATAGCGATAATTCGGTTAGCGATACATTTTACGTCAAAATATTGACTCCGTTTACGATGATTGCTTCGGTTTACGATATTCATCCCAGACGCATCCGCGTGGCGCCCAGCTGTGCGGGCACTCCAGGGAGCATCAGTGTGCTATTGTTTACAAGCGAGAGCGACCACCACCACTCCACCCATGCATTCATACCAGTATACAGTGGAACCCCGTTAACGAACACCCCGGAAATCGTGCAATTATGTAAGTATAATATTGTTAGTGCTTGTAGAAGTGTATTTTGGGAGTCTGAAATAGACTAACCTAAATGACATTTTTTCTTAAGGAAGTAAATTCTTCGGTAATGGCACTTGAGCAGGCTTCTGCAATGAATTTTTTCGTTAACCGGGGTTCCACTGTACAGTGGTCATTTTCACAGTTTTTAGTGCTGCCATCCCTCAACAATTAGCTACCTAAGAAAAAGTCCTAGTGCTAGCCCTTTAAAGAGCCAAAATACATTTGAACAAGAAGGAAAATAGACTTACATAAATGTTCGAGTTTGGAGATGCACGAAAACCGAGGGACCACTGTATTGACATTATTCCACTGTTTTTAGTGCTTGCAACTGCTAAATAAGCTACCATGGGTCCAAGAAAGCTCTAGTGCTAAGCCTGTGGTAAAGAGGCTCAGAAATACAGTAGAACTGAAGAAGGAGATAATAGAAAAATATGAAAGTGGAGTGCATATCACTAGGCTGGCCAGGCTGTATGGTAAAGCCTATTCTACCATCGCTACCATTGTGGCCAAGGGAAATACACGTAAAATCAAGGAAGCTGTTGTTGCGAAGGTGCATATGTGATCACAAAACAGAGATCACAAGTGCTGGAAGATGTGGAAAATTTATGTTGGTGTGGATCAACGAGAAACAGTCAGCAGCAGATACTGTTTGCAGGCAATAATATGTGAAAAGCAAGGCAGTTGCATGATGATCTCGTTAAGAAAATGCCTGCAACGAGTGCTGAAGTGAGGAATTTAAAGCCAGCAGAGGCTGGTTTCAAAAATTTAAGAATCGAAGTGGCATACATAGTGTTGTGAGGCATGGTGAGGCAGCCAGTTATGACAAAAGTGCAGCTGAAAAATATGTGCCTGAATTCCAGGGGTACATAGAGGCTGAACAATTCCTCCCCAACAAGTGTTTAATTGTGATGAAACAGGCCTGTTTTGGAAGAAAATGCCCAACAGGACCTTCATTACTCAGGAGGAAAAGGCACAGCCAGGACATAAGCCTATGAAAGACAGGCTAACTCTGATGCTTTGTGCTAATGCCAGTGGTGATTGTAAAGTGAAGCCTTTACTGGTGTATCTTTTTGAAAATCCCTGAGTGTTTGTCAGATGCGGTATCACCAAGTCTAACTTGTGTGTGTGATGTGGAAGTCTAACAAAAAGGCATGGGTGACAAAGGACATTTTCTTAGAGTGGTTCAATGGCGTGTTTGGCCCCAGTGTGAAGAAATATTTCCAGGAAAATAATTTGCCACTTAAGTGCCTCCTGATAATGGACAATGCTCCTTGTCATCCTCCAAACTTGGTAGATAAAATTGTGGAGGACTTTAAATTCATCAAAGTGAAGTTCTTGCCCCCTAATACCACTCCTCTCCTCCAGCCCATGGACCAGCAGGTCATTTCCAACTTTAAAAAACTCTACACCAAAGCAATGTTTCAAAAGTGCTTTGATGTGACCACAGACATGAAAATAACCCTAAGAGACTTTTGGAAAAACCATTTCCATATCCTGCATTGAGTACACCTTATAGGTAAGGCTTGGGAGGGAGTGACTACCAGGACTTTGAACTCTGCCTGGAGAAAATTGTGGCCAGACTGTGTCCTAGAGAGGGATTTTGAAGGTTTTAGGGCTGAGCCTCAGAACCCTGATCCTGAGCCTGAGCCTGTTGTGGAAGAAATTGTGGAACTGGGCAAGTACATGGGGTTGGAGGTGAGGGGTGAGGATGTGGAACAGTTGGTGGAGGAGCACAAGGAAGAGCTAACCACTGAAGATCTGCAAGAGCTTCAACAGCAACTGCAACAAGAGGCCACAGGTCAGGACAATGGTTCAGAGGACGAGGAGGTGGAACAGAGATGGAAGAAGGTGCCTTCTTCAAGGATTAGGGAGATCTGTGCCAAATGGACTGATGTGCAAGGCTTTATGGATGAATATCACCCTAACCCTTGACAGATTTTTGGTTAGAGAGGGGTCCAGTGACTCTCAACCTGGTCCTAGTGGCATTAAAAGAAAATGGCCAGTAACCCTAGAAAAGAACTTGCCATCTGCAGTGTTAATGGAAGGGGATTCCCCTTCCAAACACTAGCATACTATACTCTATCCTTTCCCCTCCTCCCGTCCTCCACACATCAACAACTCTTCAATAAATGTAAGTGACATGTTATTGTACTATATTTACATGTATTTTTTTATTGTTCATTAAATTCTGTATTATTTAATGTCAAAAAGTTCTAAAAAATATTTTATTTTACTACTTTTCGAAGTCTGGAACGGATTAATTTTATTTCCATTATTTCTTATGGGGAAAATTGATTCGGATAACAATTGATTCGGTTACAGATACGCCCTTTCTGACTGATTAATATCGTTAACCGAGGTATGACTGTACTATCATTAACTCTAAAAATAGTGTATTGCATGAGAATGGGTGTGTTGCTGTTTGTTTATTTTGTACTAACTTGTACACAATGTAAGAGTATTTGTATTGTGAGGTAATTATTATTATAATAAAAAAAATTATTTTGAGGTAAAAGTTTCACAAACTCTTACAAACGTATGTGAATGAACTAAAAGTGGACACGTATTAATCGCATTCATTTCACCTGACCGAGTGATCTCCCACTACCTGTTCAGTTTTTTTTTCCTTGTCTGAACTCCGTATCTCGTTCTCTCTCTTGTTTACTCTTTCGTTAACTAGTTGGCTCTCATTGACTATGGCGTCTAAGCTTAGTTGTGATAAAAAGAGGAGTCATAAGCCTCTTACTTTAAGTGCCAAGTTAGAAATGATTAAACTGAGTGAACTGACTTTTTTGGGTTATCCTAGGTTGTCTACGCATATTCTGCTATGTATGATAATCTATGTAACTGTATTTGTGTATACCTGAATAAACTTGACTAACAAGGTATATGTTGATCGCTGAGATAGCCATCAAATACAGTTACATATAGCAGCATATGTGTAGAGAACCCAGGATATCCCAAGAGTGTACTCTCCTAATTGTAGTTGCAGGGGTCGAGACTTAGCTCCTGGCCCTGCCTCTTCACTGACCGCTACTAGGTCCTCTCTCTCCCTGCTCCATGAGTTTTATCATACCTCGTCTTAAAGCTATGTATGGTTCCTGCCTCCACTACATCACTTATAAATAAATAAATAAATAAATTTTTATTTCATTGCAAGTATACATAGATATTGGTAGTTAGAATCATAAAACTGAAATGCAAGGAGAGCCACTGGCATGCCATGGCATTAGGGGGAGCTTAATATAATGACTTATATACTATGTACAGTGGACCCTCGGTTAACGAATACCCCGGAAATCGTGCAATTATGTAAGTATAATTTTGTAAGTTCTTGTGGAAGTGTATTTTTGGGGGTCTGAAATAGACTAACCTACGTGAAATTTTTCCTTAAGGGAGTAAATTCGTTCGGTAATGGCACTTGAGCAGACTTCAGGAGTGAAGTTTTTACGAAACTCGGGGGTCCACTGTACATAATACTAGAGAAATTGATTGAGTTTATTCTAGTTATATATTTTATTTAAAATTACAATATGATGATACAAGGGTCTCTGAGTTACGTACCGAAATCGTACAATTATGTAAGTATAATATTGTAAGTGCTTGTGGAAGTGTATTTTTGGGGGTCTGGAGTAGACTAACCTACCTGACATTTTTCCTTAAGGGAGTAAATTCGTTCGGTAATGGCGCTTGAGCAGGCTTCTGGAGTGAAGTTTTTACGATCCTCGGGGGACCACTGTTTTAAAATAACAATATGATGATATTAACCCTTTGAGGGTCGAGAGGCCCTCTCCCAAACTTGTTCTCAGGGTCGAAAAATTTTCAGAAAAAAAAAAAAAAATTCTTATGAAATGAGAATCTTTTTTCGATCATAACGCCACCAAAATTATGACATTTGATGGAAAACTAATGGAGTTATGCTGTTGCGAAGTTAGTGGTATTGATGACATTTACGCATCGGCGATTTCGCCCACTTTGAGCCCTATTTTCGGCAAATTCCAATGTTTCAGTCTACTAAAATTATAGCTATTTCGCTAGAGTTCCATTTGTTCTATCAATTGAGTATAAGAAATCGCCAATTTACCGATTTCAACTACCCAATAAGGTGGTCAGAAATTGGCAATTTGGCCAATTTCACACAAATTTAAAAAAATGCCAATTTCAAAATAGGGTCCAAAATAAACGAGACAGACATTCCTGGCACTCAAATAACATTTTATCTGGTCATTAGTCACGTCTCCAGGCCCCTCTTACATTACTTTTGCTTTCCATTTTGAATTTTTATTCTCACTAAAAAATAGAAGATTTACTGTTATGTATACAACTGCATCATTGTAGAAACGGTATAAATAATATCAGTGCACTTCTGCAAGAATATTAGACATGCCAATTGATGTGTATTGGACGCATGGTGTGATTTGTCTACTCTTGAACATCGACAAAAATAGAACATTTCTGCTACTTTGCGCTCAGTTTCAAGGTACTTGTCCTCGTAAAACCAATCAAAATCATCACTATTTCTGTAATATATCTTCCATTCTATTGAATGAGACCAAGAAAACCAGAATACAACCACAAATACCATCTGAAAATACACCCGAAAGTCGGTTTTAAACCAAAAAAACGGTCGGAGTTTTTTTTATCTCATTATGCAATGCGTACTTCAGGATTTTTTTTATACTGCACACACTGACCATGCAGACCCATTCTTTCATATGTAGGCCAGCCAGCTTTCTTCCACCAAATATGAAGGCATTAGAATTTAGGCGTACAAGTACGTAACCGACCCTGGCTGTACTGACATACTAGTACGGGACCGACCCTCAAAGGGTTAAATTGGAACAAGTGTTTTGGAGGATGATAATATAAAACTGAGATTATCTTAAGGAAAATAACATTGAGCATTTTTGAAAGTAGTTTACAGTATGAGTATTTAGTTTAGGGTGAGTAGGTGATTTTTGAGAAGAGTCTTAAATTGATTTTCAGACAAGGTTAACTTAATATTTACTGGTAATAAATTCCAGATTCTGGGGCCCTTTATGTGCATAGAATTTTTACATTGGTTGGTATGGACTCAGGGTATATCAAAAAGTGATCTGTGTCTTGTGTTGTGGTTGTGGGACCTATTAAAGTTGTTGAGGAGAATTTTGAGCGGAGGGTTGATATTAGCATGTAGAGTTTTATGTATGCAGTAGGCACATGAATAGGTGTGAATGTTTTTTACAGTGAGTAGTTTTAATTAAAGTTTTGAATATAGGTGGAGTATGCTGTCTAGAGTGGGAATTTGTTATCATCCTGACTGCAGCCTTTTGCTGGGTTATGAGTGGTCTAAGGTGATTTAATGTTGTTGAGCCCCATGCACAGATTCCATAGGTGAGATAAGGGTAGATAAGTGAATGATATAGTGCAAGGAGAGCTGGTTGTGGCACATAATAGCGTATCTTTGATAATATGCCTACTGCCTTTGAGATTTTCTTGGAAATTTGTTGTATGTGTGTTTGGAATTTAACCCTTTGACTGTTTCGGTCGTATATATACGTCTTACGAGCCACTGTTTCGGACGTATCAATACGCCTAAATTCTAGCGGCTTCAAATCAAATGGGAGAAAGCTGGTAGGCCCACATATGAGAGAATGGGTCTGTGTGGTCAGTGTGCACAGTATAAAAAAAATCCTGCAGCACGCAGTATGTAATGAGAAAAAAAACTCCGACCATTTTTTTGGATTAAAACGCCGACTTTGAGATGTATTTTTGTATAGTATTTATGGTTGTATTCTCTTTTTTATGGTCTCATTTGATAGAATGGACAACATACTACGGACATAAAGATGATTTTGATTAGTTTTATGATGAAAACGACCTTGAAATTGAGCTCAATGTAGGAGAAATGTTCGATTTTTGCAAATGTTCAAGAGTAAACAAATCCCGCCACGCGTCCAATACACATCAATTGGCGAGTCTAATATTCTTTCACAAGTGCACTGATATTAATTATACCATTTTTACAATAATGCAATAGTCTGCATAACGGTAAATCTTCTATTTTTTAT